>JANHFO010002042.1:445323-459786 GCA_032468095.1 Pareas carinatus
TAAAAACCGCTTAATAGTGCTTTACAGCATTCTCTAAGCGGTTTAAACAGTCAGCATATTGCTTCCAACAATCTGGGTCCTCATAGTATAGTCTCCAAATACCAGTGCGGGGAGCACAGATATGAGGGTCCTTTTGACCTCATATTCTGTTTCTGAGCTTTCCATAGGCAGCTACAAACAAAATGTAGGACTTCCATTTGATCAGTAGGGTTTTTATAAGGTCTTATTCCTTTATGAACCAAGTAAGACTCTGTATGTTCCATATTTGCTGTACACCGCCCTGAGTCTGTGACGAGAAGGGCGGTATAAAAATCTAATAAAATAAACAAATAAATATACTGTAATGTTTACCCTGACCAAAACTAGACAAGCTGTGCATGAACAGATCTTTCAGTTGCCATGAAACAGAGCAGAGATGAAGGACAGAGGGAGAGGCATTCGTGGGCCTATCAGTTTCCTAAAACACGAGTAGGTGGTTACATTGATGGAGTAAAAAGCAAGACTGGTTTTTGAGTGCTTTTTTCAATGAGTAGCAAAGAAAAACACCAGGTTGGAGCAGTATTAAAGAGTACAAATGTACAAGCATTGCGTATGTTTTTCCAGGGTTGTAGGGAAAAAATAATTTAGAGCAGAATGATTTTTTGAAGATTTAAAACATGAAAGTCAAAAAAGTTGATTAGGTAAGCTTAAACTAACCTTCATCTATTTTGTGTTTTTTTTTCTCCCAAAGTCTGTTCTTCAAGTGAATTCCAGTGCAGCAACAAGACCTGCATAGCTACAATCTTTGTCTGTGATGGTGATGACGATTGTGGGGATGGCAGTGATGAGAGGAAGTGCCCTCCCTTCACTTGCAACCCCAATGAGTTCCAGTGCAACAATAGCTTGTGCATCCCACAGATTTGGGTCTGTGACAAACAGCCTGATTGCGAGGACCTCTCAGATGAATCGATGGAAAGGTGTGGGTACAAACTCAAACCACAAATCGTGAGCACCTGTGCAGCACATGAGTTCCAGTGTGGCAATGGGGAATGTATCCATTTGAACTGGAAGTGTGATGGAGACGAAGACTGCAAAGACAAGTCAGATGAACAAGATTGTTGTAAGTGTCCAAAATTTTGAACAGTGCTTGTGGAAGGGGTCCATCCATTGCATTTGGTCCTGACCTGGTGGCCTTTGTATTCCAGTTCTGTGTGGGGCTCCTCAAAGGAAGGTAACCTTTGATGCGGTTATTCTCAAAGCTGCAGATTTTTGCCCATATTTTTTATTTTGTGAGAAGTTATAACTCTACCTCTGAGTTGTCATATCTGGTTGGTGAGGTCTTTGTCCCAAATTGTCCCAGATTATCAACAAGATCATGCAGTTGAAGTGCATGACAATCAAGATTGTTCTTTAAAACAAAATTACTTCTAAATAGAACACTGATACCATTTTTTGGTTTAAATTAAGCATGGGCTAGTTCCTAAGATGGTATTTTGATTCTGTATTGTATTTAGAACTAACTAATAACAGGTCCATTTGACTCATTAGTTGATTCTAATTCATGTTTTCTATAAAGAGATATGATGAGTTTGCATTCCTATCTGTGCATCATTTTAAATTATAAGGAAAAATGCTAGTACCTGCAGCTTGAGTAGCTTTGTGTGCCAAAAACTGAAGGTCCTCTTCTGTAAATATTCAAATTATTAAAAGCCCTGAGCTACTGAATATTGCATTTCTCTTCAGTTAACACTGTGGTCTTTCACACACTGTTTCATCCATTTTTTAGGTGCTAAGTAGCTTACGCTAGTCATTCACCCAAGGCTGAAGAGACAGACAGACAGAAATTGAGAAAATGTTTCACTGAAATATTTATAATTGCAACATGGAAATGAAATACTTATACCAATCTATGCATGAGCAGGGTGCCTGAAAAACAGCTGCCTGGTGGGCAATTTTTGCTTGAGGTTTGAATTTTTTTAATTTGCCAAGAAAGCCTCGGGCAATTTATTTACAAAATTATTGAGAATTAGTAAAAATCATATAAATCGGGCAAATATATTAAGTTGTCGGATACAGAAGGAAGATCCTGTTCACCAATTTAAAATTTACCTTCTGGATACTAGTGTTGTTTGTCTTGGTTTTTTAAAATCCCTTTATGGATTACTTTGGCTTGCATCTAGAGGTAGAACTGAACAGTCTAAGAATTGGGACGGAGGGGCATGTTTTCTTTATTTTCTTTTGTTTGGATTCAGTTGCCAGAAGAAGTAATAGATATACAAGATAATGGCTGATCCAACATGTGGCATTTTGACAGCCTTCTGGAACCAACCCCATTTAGATTAAATTTCGACACAGGCCTAGGACCTAGCTATGTAAGTTCCTTTCCTTCTCTTGCATGATTTATTTCCATTCACCCTGATTCACCAAAGCATGATTTTCAGTGACATTTTGCTGAGAAACTGCTTGACCTCTTAATAAATTCAGAAAGATTAAAGCACAGTTTTTGAGTCCGATATTTTGTTTTGTGGGGAATACTGATATCAGA
The DNA here is from genome assembly GCA_032468095.1 of Pareas carinatus. Lineage (NCBI taxonomy): Eukaryota > Metazoa > Chordata > Lepidosauria > Squamata > Pareidae > Pareas > Pareas carinatus. The sequence goes on from JANHFO010002042.1 coordinate 447,848, forward strand.
CTTCTCAAGTTCAGGCATCATGGGAAATTGTGGCTCAGCTATCCAAAAAGTATTGAATTGACATGTGGTAAAGAGGAAAGGAAGATTAGATTGCTAGGTCCTCCAGGGACTAGTTCATTTTTAGTCTAACCCACAGGTTCTGAAGTGATGTGTCTACATTAGATCACAATTGTTTATTTGTATATCTACTGTGATAGGCTTTTTAATCTTTTTCATTTCTAGTGACCATGATCTCTTTTTGGCAAAGAACATAAAACAATCCACTTTTCTTGATTTCTACTCATCTTCGCAGTGCAGAATCTCATATATAAAGGAAATGTGCCCTAAATTTAAAATCTGTTTCAAGGCCACATTTGTCAACTGTTGTCATAAATTGTTTTTGAAAGAAGAAACAAAAAAGAGAGCTACATCTTAGTGCTGAAAACAAATAAAAATGCTTCGGCAAACGAACAAAAGCAGAGTGCAGCAGATGAACAAAGAAATAAATAGCATTTGTGTTGAAAAAAGCACACCTAATGGCTGATGTCTTGATTTAAGCATGTGTGTGTGTGTGCATATTTATATTTTGTATTTATGTAGTGTATATTTATTTAAACCTTTTAAGAGATAGAAAACTGGCAGATAAATAGTTCTAATTTCAGTTCCTGGAATTTCCTGCTCAAGGATCTAAAGAGATTCTAGAAAGACTTAGGATAAGCAGCCCATTATATAATTTAAAATATCTTTAGGAATATCTTTATATTATTGAAATGTGAAAACAATACTGATATAAAGCATGCTTCAGCTATTCTGAGAAACAAAGTTTGCTGAATATCACTACTAATGGAGTTAGTGAAGCAAAAGATTATCAAAGGAAACACAAAATCTGCAATGGATCAGATTTGTCTGAGGAACACGGCTGCTCTCTAGAATTTGTGCTTTCTAAGTATTTTCCTGTTTCCATTTGTTCTGCAGGCTTCCTTGAGAACCTTAGAACTGGGTAGGTGTTCCAAATATTTGTGTGTGTGTATACAGGTAGTCCTCAACTTACAACCACAACTGTGTCCAAAATTTCTGTTCTCAAGCAAGACAGTTGCTCAGTGAGTTTTGCCCCATTTTATAACTTTCGTTGCCACGGTTTTTAAATGAATCCCTGCAGTTGTTAAGTTAGTAACGTGATTGTTAAATGGATCTGGTTCCTCTGTTGACTTTGTTTGTCAGAAAGTTGCAAGAGGTGGTCACATGACCTCAAAACACTGCAATCATCATAAATATGCGCCAATTGCTAAGCATTCAAATTTTGATCAGGTGACCATGAGGATGCTGCAATAAGTCATGTGAAAAACTTTGATAAGTCACTTTTTTCAGTGCCATTGTAACTTTGAACGGTCAGTAAACAAACTGATGCATTAAGCATTTTAATGGTTAGTTCTACAAAGGTATCAGAAGTCCAACTTGACTCAAAGGAGACTTCATCATTACTGTTACCTTTATGTAGATTGTAGGGCATGATCATGACGTTTGCTTATTGTGATGTGATAAGCAAAGGCCTACCTTGCAGTGTCCCATCCACCCATATTTCCAGCCTATGTGTATATTGCTTCCAAATTTATATCCTGTATTCACATGTAATATTCTAGCATGGTATCAGATGCTGTGTACTTTGACTCCATTTCAGTATGCAGTTACAAAAACAGAAGCCTTATCTCAGATGTTAATGACTTTCCATAAACCAGCCAAATAGTTTGTTAATATTATGTTAGAAGAGTCTCATGGATAAGTGAAGCCAAGATGGGTTCCATGAATTCCAAGGCTTTATTTTCTAATTATCTAAATTGCTTATTTTTCATTAAGTGAGCTCGGTCCCATGAACTTCAGTGAAATTAAAATGATTTAAACTGAAGTGAGCTATATAACCTGGCAGTTGGTGTTCCACCTGAAATCCAAGGAGAAAAGAACAATTCCTGAATTTATCATTCGGAACAAAGTCTAGTTTAGGGCTTCTTGTTGCACTTCACTAACTCTAAAAAAAGCTCCCAGTAGGAGATATGCACATGGTTCTTTCTCAGATGTGTTGACATGCTACATAAAATTAAATCCTTGCAACACCTTACAGAGGTGCTTTTTAACTTGCACAGTGATCTGTGAATCTCTATATGTTTACCGTTTGGGGAGATTTGGAATAGGATTAGGAACCACAAAAACAATATATAGCATTGTGTATAAATTCTGTTTGCCAAAGCATAGTTCACTGTAGTGATTTTGAATGCCTGTAATTAACAATACGACTAATTAATTATATTTATACCTTAGTGTGTTATCATATCCTCTATACTTGCTGGATACAAGATAGTCGATTCATCTTGTGTCCAAGATTTTGAAGAGCCATAATTTCTATTACTCCTGACAGTAAAATTGCTGAAGAGATTCTGTCACAATCCTCTTGGATCATCTGAATTAGTGTTGTGTAATATCGCTTGAGTTACTCTTTGGCAGCGGTTTTCTGTCATTTAAAATAAGAATGCTGTACTCCCAAGGGGAAAATACAAGATTTTAAAGAGAGGCGTCTTTGTGGTGGTTCTGCAGGTGTTGTAAACAATGACACTCCATTTTGGAGAGCTTTGTGCTTTTTAAAAAAAGCTTTAGGCGAGTTTGGAAATTGTTAGCAAGTAGCAATATAGGTGGGTTAACAATAGTCATTTATTGTTCAGGAGTTGGATACAGAGATTAAATGAAGGTAAGACCATCCTTGAGTCAAGCTGCTGGTTTAAAGAAGGCAGCCATGTAATTTTCTTAGCAATAATACAGAAATGGTATTACTCTTCTAGATTACATTTTGCTTTCCAGTTTAGGATGGTTTCCTGAGATTTTACTGGTGAAGTTCCAACTATATACTAGCTAAGTCCAATCCTGCTTAGCTTTCTAAGATCAGGCAAGTTGAATGGAAGTTAGGCATCAGAATGTTTAAACATCAAGATGCAATTTTTGCCTCCCTATCTGCCTTAATTGCTTTTTAATTGCCGAGAGTCAATTATTACTTCTGGAAATCTACCATTATGTACTTCCAGATGTGTTTCTTCACAAATGGATGTTTTTTTTTCTTGCTATTCTTGTCTGAAATCATTTAACAATTTCTTATTATTTTATTATGCTATAATATTTCAACATATTAAAGTTTCAGCTTAATGGTTTAGCAAATAGTCTTTCCACTAATGTCTATAAAGCATAAACTATAAAAGAATTTTAAAAATCTGCAGTGAAATTACAATATTATTCTTGTTCAGCAAAGGGATGATTTGGGATGAGAAAGTCATTGTTGTTAAGAAAATATTCCCAATATACACAATGAACCATGTACGTTAAACCATGGCTTTAAATCCATATTTAGCCATGATAGCTGACTTGTCTTTAAAAACAAGCCACGTTAAAATGAAAACAGACAATATTCTTCCACGTCTTTTGTGCCATGTTGAATTGGGAAATGATTCCAAACTCCAGTTTATTTATTCATCTGTCAAATTCCTGTGGGTGCCCATTGCATGGAAAGTGACTCTGGGGCAGCATATAGCAATCCAGCAAAGGACTGTTGCAGAGCCCAGAACTTTAGAATTACTGACAATTAGAAACTCTGTGCAAAGAACGCAACAGGTGATGGTGCTTTTGTTTTCCTTTTTGTTTTTAAGCCTTGGTGACCTGCCGCCCTGATGAATTCCAGTGTGGCGATGGGACCTGTATCCATGGAGCTAAACAGTGCAACAAAGTGCATGATTGCCCTGACAACAGTGATGAAGCTGGCTGCGTTAATGGTAGATATGCTAGGTGTGATAAGCCTGCTGGCATGGGGTGTAGCAGAAAACACTGTTAAAAAGTGCTTAGATGCCAGGGAGTCCTCCATTCCCAAGAATCAAACCCACTCTTCATCTTAGTGCACTGTACTACTTAGAATATTCCAGCAGTGATGCCTCATCAGAGATCCATTTTCTTTTCGGCTTGGTAGGTTTTGTTCTAATCCATCACATCTAAATATCCTGCTGCTTAACCGTGTCTCATTTTTTTTCTAATTGCATTCTTGCATCATAATGCATCTTCATTTTCTCATACCCTAATCTAACTTCAGCTGCTTTTCCTTCCTTGCCTGACCTAACAGAAGCGGCGTGCGAGAGTCCCACCAAATTTCAGTGTAAAAGTGGAGAGTGCATAGAGGAAGTCAAGGTGTGCGATTCACACAGGGACTGCAGGGACTGGTCCGATGAGCCTCTAAAAGTTTGTGGTACGGTACCTTCTTATTTCTTCCTCAGTTTTTAACCTTCCATGCTCATATGATTAGCACTACCAGAACAGGAGCATCAACCACTATTGTCATTCTTCGTTAGTTCTTCTGCTTACCATATCTTTGTGATTAGTGGATGGGGGAAATGGAACTAAGGCTTGATTCTTGGAATTTTAAGTTTTGCATATTCCAGGGGATGTTCTGCATAATTTTAAAAGGAATGAATCCTGGACTGATTGCAAAAAAGCGATTTTTTTGGGCACATCACAAAACAGAAAACTCTCAGGATTCACGTCTCCCGCTGATGCCAATTATTCTTTTTGGTGGTTCTTGTCAATTGCAAAGAAGGTTTATGCACTTAAATCAAAGTTTTTTCATCACTGACCTTTAAAAATGGATGTTGAAAAATGGACACATTGGCCCACTTCAGTGGTGGAGAAACGGGTTCATGACTCCTTTGCTCTTGCTCACCAAAATGACACATGTATAGATAACACATTCAGAGGCATCATTTATACAGAGCCCCTAAGGGCCATCCAAGGCAGGCGTCTACATTAATAGGCAGTCTTGTGGCCTTAACTATATATATTGACATCAGGAACAAGAAACCCACCTGCCTTTTGTGTCAAAGGAAATGGATGGCGTTCTTCATAAGTGCTTGAATGGGGCCATGAAAAACACACCATTAGTAGAAATTTCCATCATTGGATTTTGATTGGATCCAGTATGTTCCTAGGAAGGAAAGTAGCATCCATAGAGCTTCAGATAACTATTCCATGAAAGAAAACTGTGAAGGCAGTTCCTTTGTTAAAATAATTTTTATTGCTATTAATACTTGTTCGCTTTTAAAATAACAGAAAAAGCAAAAAATCAAAAGGAACATTACATTGTGTGTGTGTATTTCTAATACACTTATATGACTACCATCCTTTTTTTAACCTACTGAATTTTCTATAAATGAATCCCATATTTCCTATGCAATTTCGGTATACATGACTTGGAAGCTTATTCTAAAATACCAGATTCCTAATTACATAATTAAAGATGCTTGAACTGAATAATATCTATTAACAGGTTTTCCCCCACCTCTAACATGCTTTTTTATTGATGTCTGGTCATTAATTGGTACAATGCATTCTTTTATTGTATAGGAAGTATAAGATCCCATTCCTATAAGATGAAACATCTTTATTTTAGCCGATGTAAATATAATGGAAGTGTTGCCCTGATTAAAATGTTCTTGATCATTAAAAAGATCTAGTTCCTTTTGGGGGGGTTCTGTTCTCAGTTGAAGAGGATATATTTAATTCAGTTGAATTTTAACACAGGAGCTGTTTATACTGCTGGAGTTTTATTGCCTGTTATTTTGTGGCATTTTAGAGGTCTGTACAATTTACATAGCATCAGTAATGAAGAGCTATAACAAATTATTCCTTGGTTATACAGTGGTGATGCATTCTCGATCATTAAAAGGATCTAAGCATATTCTTTTGGTTCTGTCCTCAATTAAAGAGGATCTATTTAATTCATTTGAATTTTGATACGGAAGCTTTTTATAATGCTGCTGTTTTATTGCCTGTTATTTTGTGGCATTTTAGAAGTTCTTATAATTTCCATCGCATCAGTAATGAAGAGATATATCAAATCATACAGTACCTTGGTTATATTTTATGTCCTTTTATTGCATGCCAATATTGCATGCATATGTTGTATGCCTGACTTTTTAGGCTAATTGTAGGATTTACCCTAGCATAGATGTACAGAACCTATGTGCTTTCAAAAGTTGTAGGACCATAATTCCCATCATCCCTGTTCATTGTCCATGGTGATTAAAGATCTCAACCTTGGGAGAGGGGCGGTATAGAAATTTAAATAATAAATAATAAATAAATAAATAAACCACTTGGAAGGATATATTCTTTCAAATAGGTGAGTACTAGGCTGAATAAATTTGAACAAATTGAAACTAAATATAGACAAGTCTTGATCCCGGGAAACCAGTGGCTGAAGTTGCCTCAAATACTTTTTATCGGATTTAGCTGTACTTTGAAAGAGAGTGATCTTGGTTTTGCATCATATTGTCAAAGCAACCTCTAGATTAAGCTACTGTATTGAACCCTGGTTGGGCTGCCTTTGAGAGCATTTCAAAAATTAATTATTTTTTTATATGGGAGTCTATGGTCTTAGTATTAGTATTAAAGTGCTTGCCTGGTTTCCGTTTTGTTCATGAGCAAAATTCACCATGGAATATTTTAAGTCTTAAATGATCTTAGACGGAGATGCCGCAGTCCCAATGATCCTGGAGATAGACATGACCCTTCCAAAAACTATTACTTAAGTTTTCATTTTTAATTTGAAAAGGGGGAAAGCTATGAAGCATGTAATGTACGGGCTGATCACATTGATTTATTAATTTAGTTATTCTGTTTAAATGAAATCCAGCTGACAGCTTTGTCCCAGCGCCTGTCAAACCAACTAAAAGGCAAAATGAAGCCTTCGGATTTAGAACTCGGATGCTTTCAGAACTACTTTGTTTCCCGTGTGTCTTTTTGGATGTTAGGATTCCGATATATAACGCTGCTGTGCGTGTCTCTTTATCTGATACAAATGCAGCATCTTTTAGGAGTGAGGTCTTTTCTCTATTAGTATCACCTATATGGAACCCTCCTTCCACCCCCTATACTGGATTTCTACTTTAAATTTAAATGTAAAGATAAATATTGTTCTGTGCCTGTTGCCTCTAGAAAGAAAAAGTAAAAGGTGTGAGCTTGAAATGGCAATTGTTCAAGCAGTTTTGTGACTGAGGTCCTGAAACAAAAGTGGAATTTCAATGTTTCCTCATAACCCTGTGCAGAAAACCAAAAGTCCTTTCAATGAGATCTTAGCAGGGAGCAGCATCTGGCTCCCCTTGTTTGAATTAGAAGTTAAGAAAAGCCATGCCTGGTTAAGAATTGGATGGGAGATCTCAGAAAATTTTAGAACTGCAAGAATTTTTACAAGCTAACAAAGAAAGAAAAGAAGTCTCGGATGGCTATTCCTAGCTTATTAGCTTTCATCAGCAAGACATACCCTTGAAGGGCTTGATAGCTATAGGTTCTTTCTCTCTTTGTTTGTTTGTACTGGGGATCTTATTAGGCTTCTGTTTTTTTTTTTCTGAGTACAGAAGGGAGAAAACTGCTCTGTTTTGCCTTTCGGCCCCAGACTAGGGACTTTAGCATGCCTGTCACTATGCAACACACTTTTTTATAAGCAGCAAGAAGTTTTACAAGCTAACAAAGAAAGAAAGGGAGTCTCATATGACCATTTTTAGCTTTTTAACTTTCATCAGTGAGGCATACCCTTGATGGGATTCGAACCTGGGCTGGATTACATGTTAGGCTAATGTCTTAGCCACTGTGACATAGGTTCTTCCTCTCTTTGTTGGCTTGTACTAGGGGATGCCCAGATTCAAACCCCATAAAGGGTATGCCTCGCTGATGAAAGCTAATAAGTTAGAAATGGCCATCCAAGACTCCCTTTCGTTCTTTGCCAGCTTGTTAAAATTATTTTGATTATTTAGTTTTGAAGCTCTTGCTGCTTCTAATGATTCATGCCTATTAGAGCTTTTAGAAGAATCAATTGAAGCTTTTAATCCAGTTTTATAAGAAGTAGAAGAAATGTAATATTATTATTGATGCAGTCTTTGAAATAGAAAGCTTGAACATCTTGTACTTGTAAATTAGTAGGAGTTGAAATTAGTTTCTTTAGATTTAAAAATAGTTAATACTCGGTATTAATATTCAGTAAAATGAGGATCCAGATTGTAGGAGGCAATATACTGACTGTGTAAACCGCTTAGAAAGTGCTGTAAAGCACTGTTAAGCAGTAGATAAGTCTAAATAATAAATAAATAATAATACAACGGGGGAAAAATGTTTCTCACACATCGGATCCTAATGTTGCATAATTGATTCAAAAGTGGTATCTTGGAATATTCTGAAACATGAACACAACAACTGTCTACAACTCATTAAAGAATGTAATGAAATTTATAAAGAAGTTATCAAAGATATTATAGATATTTTGTTTGGTACACACAGCTGAGGTAACTATCCATTGTTTTATTGAGTCACAGTGTTTCATTTCTTCCTTCCATGTGTTACAAAGCACATTATTGAATACTTCAAATAATGTTTAATAGAAGTTGGTTAGCATTGCTTTGCTGTACAAGATGCCATTCAAGATTTAAAATCTTAACTCATGTCACTCAGGCTTATTCTAATAGTATCACATTTTTGACTGAAAATTTTAATTTAGAATTAGAGCTAAACAAATTCAAGCGTGTCAGAAATGGATAGGCTCTTTTGGGCTATATCTCTAATATTATGAAATTTCCACCAATAAGGTACAGCCAACAGCAAGACTCCCAGCAATATTGGAGAAATGTATCTGCAAATGATTTGAAACAATTGCTGATTGCATTCAATATCTGAATTGGTCTTTTATTTTAAATAAATGAAGGGAGAATATATGAGCAATGTGATCATTGAATATTTTTTTTTGTAATTTTCCAAGTTTTTTTCATTTTCTTTTTTGCTCTGTTGTTAATGTTGAGCCAGTGTTAACACACACATTTTTTTCTATTTGACCTAATAAAATCATCATCCTTGCCCCGACACATTCTTCAATCTGCCTAAATATTTTTTTGTTTTAATTTCTAAAATTTTTTCCAACATACAAACATTTAACATCCACAATAACAGTCAATAAAATACCTAAATAAACCACTAAGTAAATAAAATATCAATATATAACAACATTATAGTAAAAGTACCAAGCTCATTTTAGGTATAAGAGATAAACATTTTACCTACAATTCCTTCAGCTTGCATTCAATATGCTCTCTTAACCAATTTAGGATTTGTAGTTCATTTTTACTTAATTTCTATTCTGCATTAAATCTCTAATTTCTATCTACTCTGATTCATTATCTGCTTTTTCTCCTTTTGCAAAAAACAAAACAATAACAAGACAAACAAACATACCCCCCAAAGCCTCACAAACAGAGAAAGTTAATTTTGCATTGCATATATCAGAAACTCAACAGGAATATCGAGGAGCAACTTTCATTCAATATATCTTCCAAGTTTTATTCCACATACAATCTTACCCGATTTATCATTTCCAATTCAATTCTTTTTACTTTAGATTCCTTATCAAATCCAAAATTCTTTCCTCTTCCTTGAATCTACCTAAATATTATGTACTTCACCAGACTTGCTGAACTTTGGTATTATCCATGTGTTTTACATGACAAATATTACACACCACCTGTTTAGGTGAACGACTTCCACACAGTTCATGTGAGAAGTTCTCAGAACAGGGAGTCCGGACTCTTTCGGCCCCTGCTAGGCAGACTGTAGAAAACATAAGCAAAGCTGTTTCAGTACTGAATCTCCGACTGAAGCAGGTCTAAATAATCTGCTTCCTCTGCTTCCAAGAGTCAGGCAGTGATTAAAAGCAGCACTGCAGGCTATTTCTGCTGACTGCCATCTGCCATTAGCCATCAAAAGTTCAACAGTTCGATTTTCACTGGCTCAACGTTGACTCAGCCTTCCATCCTTCCGAGGTTGGTAAAATGAGGACCCAGATTGTTGGGGACAACATGCTGACTGTGTAAACCACTTAGAGAGTGCTCTAAAGCACTGTTAAGCGGTATATAAGTCTAAATAATAAATAAATAAATCAGTGAGTGAGTGAATGAGTTGTCTTTCATGTTTATAACTATAGAAACTAATTCTTCTTTGTCTCTTCAAGTTAAAATCAATTTTAAACATCCTAGCTATTTTGGATAGTGTTGTATTTTGTGAAACATTCTGTATAAATCATTTTAAAATCCTTATCATGTCTATTTTTCAATTATACCTTTTAAGTTTCATATCCTGATTTACAAGTACAATTCTATGTTTTAAAATCCTTTCCACATCTACAATATTCTTTTCTGTCAAAAAAAATTCCTTATCTTCCAAGTTTTAATTTCCTTTTTGTCATATATTGTATCTGCATCATTCAGTCTTCCTCACAACTCTTCTTTTATCTTTTCCTGAAGTCTCACATCTATTTCTCTGAAATTGTTATATCTCCTTACAAACATCATGATCATTTTGTATATTCCATCTGTTTAATTTTGTGTTTGTTCTTATCTAATATCCTTAGCCAGCCCTATCATCACTTTTAAATCCTCTGGTTTTTCTTCAACCAATTTTCATAACTTTAAGTTATAATTAGGTCTTTCCATTCCAATTGTAGACACGTCTCCAAATGTTTGTTGCTTTTCTTCTTCCATTCTTTCCAATTTTTTATAATGTTCATCCAACTTTTCTTTAGTTTTTCCAATTTCTTTTAAGTTCTGTACAGTTCTTTATTGCTATTCTTCCAGCTTTTGATCAATCTTTTTAACAATGAAATGAACTTCCTCACTTTGGTGTTCAATCAACATCTCTAGGGATTGCTGAAATGTCCTTAACATTTCTTGGTTTCTTTTCTTTATGTGTGTTGTCGTTATATCTTATGTCATAGTGGGGGGTTTTCTTGGCACTTGCTCACTTACAGCAAATTTACACAGTTTCATTTCTTTGTCTGCTAAGTCCAAACATTTACTTTCTTATTTCAAAACAATACACAGCTGTTCTTTCTAGGTCAAATTTTCCACTTTCACCACTAGGTGTCACTTTCAGTTTTAAAAGAACAACAATATTAGATATAATTTTAACTTTGCCTTTACCTTCTTAAGAGTCTTAAAATCTTTTTCAGTATTAAGATATGGAAAAAAATCCTCCTTTTCAAAATTCCATATTAGTTAGAATTGTTTTCCTCTTTCTAGAACTTTATTTCAGTTAGAATACTTTTGCAGTCAATAAACTCTTTCACTTTCAGTCTTCTTTTTTTTTTTTACCCTCCTTCCGGGAACTTTTCTCTATTAAATCTAATTAATCAGGTACACAGTCTTCTGGAATAGAAATTTTAAAAGCTCTCCCAGCTGGCTGGTCATCAAATTCATGGCTGTTTTGCAGTTTAAATTTCAAACCACTTCATTATTCCTCCTCGACTCATCTGCAGCTTAATGCTGTGCTTGACAGCCAACTTCATAGACCTTCTGAGGGGTTCCATCCCATGGTGGCCGCCACCTTCCCTGAGACCGCAGACCTCTGGTGCTTTGGATAATAAATTGATTCCCTCTTCTTTGTGACAGCCCTTCAAATACTGGAATACGGTTCTCATCTCTCCCCTTAGTTCTTTCTTTTCTCTAGACTAGCCAAAACCAAATCCTTCAACCGTTCTTCATATGTTTGAGAATCAAGACCTTTAATCATCTTAATTGTTCTTCTTTGGACTTTTCCCAAAGTTTATAAGGGTTTATAAAAGGGCACTTATGCATCATGTGATTTTAATTATGTGCCTTTGTTTATAGAATCAAGGATTGCATAACTTTTTTTGATTGCTGCCTCACACTGCTGACCCCTTTTTTAACTGATCATCCAGAAGGACTCCAAGGTTTCTCTCACAGATACTGTTTTTGAGCCAGGTGCCAACAAATCTATACTTTTTCTTGTCTAAGTGTAAAACCTTGCTTTTCTCCACAATATATTTTATCTCGTTGGATAGGGTCTGCTGCTTAATATCTACTGTCTAGACAGACGGGGTTACCTAG
>JANHFO010002042.1:479118-492360 GCA_032468095.1 Pareas carinatus
TGATTTGCTTTACCCTGTTTTTTTAATATGGGTTATTTTTCAAGATCCGAGGTGAGCATTCTGATCTTTATTCAGCTGGTGAGTGAGCTCGTCTGGCAGATAAAGTGAGATGTCATTATTATGTAGATAATACTATTTCCCTAATGTAATCTGAATTATCTTTGGCTGCAAGTGTATGCCTGCAATGGATGTAATTAAGTCCTGATAATCTACTCAAGATAGATGTTCATCAGATCTCAAGATTCTCAACCTGGTTTGTCTCTACTGTTCCATAGCTTAGGGTGCAACTTTGTATTGTGCCTACTAAGTAAAATTTGAGATGCTACTACCGCGTTTCCCCGAAAATAAGACATCCTCCGAAGATAAGACCTACTTACATTTTTGCCTCTCGCTGGAATATAAGGCATCCCCTGTAAATAATATTTTTGGAGGATGTCTTATTTTAGGGGAAACATTGTCAATCGCCCACCCCCACCCCCGAATAACACCCGGATCCACCCTCCCTGTTATCCCCGGGCGCTCCTTACCTCATGCAGAATAATTTCACACAGGAGAGGCAGCGAGGCACACGTGGCTGGGCTGCCTCCAGGGCTCGGAATTCTCCTGCGCAGCTACCGGAAGCGCTTCCAAAGTGCCTCCAAGCTGACTGAAAGCGTGCGAATTTGGAGCCCTGAAGTTTTCAGCCCAGCCGATCTCTCTGCAGCCCTCTGAATCAGGTAAGGAGCACCCATGGATAGCTGGGAGAGGGGATATTTGGGGGTAGGGGTGGGCGATTTACCGTGTTTCCCCGAAAGTAAGGCATCCCCTGAAAATAAGACCTAGTCCACCTTTGGGAGCAAAAATTAATATAAGACAGTGTCTTATTTTCAGGGAAACACGGTAGTTGCTTAGTGACTGTTCAAAGTTATGACTTACATGAAAAAGAGGATTTTTGACTCGGATCCAAAGTTCCAACAGTCGTCGCCCCCCCTACCGACAGTCATGTGATCGCACTTCAGGTCCTCAGCAACATAGCCACATTTATGGCTGTTTGCAGTGTCTCACGGTCACATGACCATGTTTTACAACATCTTTGATAAAAACCAGCACTTCTGATTTTCCGCAAAACCACACTATAGTGCGCCAGCATACCATAAAAAGCCAGCTTGGCCTAATAGTTAAGGCATCAGGCTAGAAAGTGAGACATTGTGAGTTCAAGTCCCACCTTAGCCATGACTTTACCAGGGTGTCTTTAGGCCAATCACTCTCTCTCAGCCCAACCCACTTCACAGGGCTGTTGTTGTAGGGAGAATGGAAACAGGAAGGTGTGTTGGATATGTTCGCTGCCTTGAGTTCCTTGTAAAAATTAAAAAGGCGGAACATAAACAAACAAATATAGTGAACAATGGGTTTACTTAATAACCCCCACATTTGCTTAACCATTGCAAAAAATGTTGTAAAATTGGATCAGTCACATGATGGACCCACATAACTTACAGCCTTAATAGGCAGATTCCATGACAGCTGTAACTTGACTATCTGTTCAGAAGGGAAGTGGGTGGGAAGCTCCTTCCATTTAAGCCTCTTTAAACTATTTTATATCAGTTTGCGTTTTCCACCAACTAAAGGTACCCATGCTGTTCGACACATGAAACTCTGCTTACTTTATCTTCCAGGGTTTTACAGTCCATCATTCCCACTTAGTATATCCATTGGCCTTGCTGACTAAAGATGGAAAATATAATCCAGTGCAGTTGGAAGGCACCACTTTGTGGAAAGTTATCCTGCCTTCTGATGACCACTCAAAGTGGAGATAGCATCCATATACATTGGATGAAATAAATATATAGATAAAAGCTGTTCTTGATTATGATTTCAGAGATTCCAGCTACCTCAACAGATTTGCCTATTACTGCTGCTACTCCTACATCAAGAAGTCATCTTCTGAACTTCACGACTATTACTACTGACAGTATGACTACTACAACTGACAACATTAGTACGGAAGGATCAGAAACCACAGCGCAAGTCTTGCTCGGCGTGACAAGCCTTCATTCAATCACAATGACATCTAGCCCAGGCAACAATAAAATAGCAACAGGCAATAGCAATCTCTTCCAGCACTGTGAGTGGCTTATAACTAAGTGGTAAAAATTTAGATTGACATACAATTTTAAAGTAAATAAACAAATACAATTTCTTTTTGCTCCTCAAATAGCTTGAGTTGGCAGTGCATTTATCTGTAGAAGCAAAACAAAGGATTTCTCTCTCATTTTTGTTTTGTTTAGTATAAAAATACTGTCCCTTTTTAATGACCTGTCTACTTCTAAAGTGGTAGGCCTAGCAACTGAAAATTCCCTTTTGCACAAAAACCTGAGTTTCCAGATGCTGTCATAATCTATTTTGAGGCTTTTGGGAAGAAAGTTCTCCAAAGCGCCTAAAAGTAATTCAGGAATCCCAAAACAATAGGTTAGCCCAAAATATTATCTGAAAACAATTTTAATATTAGCTTTTCCTTTTTTCCCCGTCCGTTTCCCTTTGCAACAGATTCAAAACTGAAATAGAAACAATGATATGGAGTTGTGAGGAAAGTTGGGTGGGGTAGTTAAATCAAATACAATATATTAATACTTTAATTTTGCATCTACTAGACAGTCCATGATTAAAGTAATACCCAGGTTTAATAAAGAGCACAACATTTTCCTTTTAAGGGCTGTTTTGGCCCTTAAAGGGCATGTCAGGAATTATTGTTCAATAACTAGGGCCATAGATTTAATAAATTCCATTAAAAATTCTATTAAATGGATCAATTTCATTAATTCGGTAATATGCTTGCATGTACTCTCACCAGTTGAGGGTGAAAATCCAGATATACATCATTAGTTTAAAAATCCAATGTGTAAATTTTATGCTTACAAAACTGAGTATGTCAAATTTCAAGGTTTCTTATACTAGGCACTTGATAGAGAGGGCAATTACCCAGAGCATGGTAGTTTGCTGTCTGTCTCTCTCTCTTTCTCTCTCTCTTTCATATGTATGTCTCTCTCATACATATGGTAACACTATGCTAAGAAAATCTGAATTCTGTACAGTGCATTGCTCCTGCTGATGGAAGGGGAGAAGGCCATGAAGACGCTTATGTGAAAAGAGGTAACTCAGTTTGGATGTGACAGCTGTAGGGTTAGGTTTAGGAAGTATTTCACAGACTTTGTCTTCATTGGCTTGCTATAAGTTAACCTGGAAAAAACTGCCTTACAGTTTTCAATTCCCAGATTAGCACTGAAATTGTCTTTCTGAAATCCGTGCTGCTGGAATTTGCCAGCTCTGTGGGAATTGGCAGCTGTTGCGGTCCTTATTGTTGTCCTTTATCCGAATCTGAGTTGTTCTTTAATTGCAGATGCTAACCATGGCCAGACTTTTGGGTCAACTGTGATGGCAGCTGTTATCGGAATTGTTGTTCCTATTGGTAAGCAAGTATTTGCTATTTTGCCATTTGTTTTGGTTTTGCTATCCTGGCCTAATGTAACAAACTCAGAAGAGAGATGCCATGAGTCAGCCAGTTTAAATATGATGGCTTTTCTGAGTCAGCTAATGCTTTTTATTTTTTTCTTCAATTCCCCTATCTTTTTTGCTTCTAGTGGTGATCAGCTTACTGTGCATAGGTGGGTATCTCATTTGGCGAAACTGGAAAAGGAAAAATACAAAAAGCATGAATTTTGATAATCCTGTGTACAGGAAGACTACGGAAGAGGAGGATGAGGATGAAATCCATATTGGGCGAACTGTACAGATTGGTCACGTATACCCAGCAGTAAGTGTCCACTGTCCACTGTCTTCATTTGTGTCCTGTTACTGTGATATTTATGGTTCCATATTGCAGATGTCTGCTATAAATCTATAGGAGATGACCAGGCTGAGCCTAAGTGAGGGGTCAAATGCGTCATTAGTCATCCCTTCGCACCCACAAACAATCTAAGTCCAGCCCACCTTGAATTCCTCTACTCTCATCGACCACCAATTTCCTTTGGCCGTTAGTAATTCAGATTCTTCTAGAAAGCTTAAGCTTACAATACATCTTTATACCCATTTGAACTGCTTGGATCTCCTGATTTCCCTGGCACTTGACAAAATCACTGTCGATCAGTTCATTGAAACTGCTGATACATAACTTTAATAAATTAATAAGCACCTAATCTTATATTTGTGGCTAAGCACCCCTTGATTCAGGCTCAGTATAAGGGTGTGGTGTATGTCTCTCCTTTTTTCCCCAAAGCAAAGTATTTCAATCTACATCAAAGTAGTTTGCACATTTATCTCCTTATACAAAGGAAGGAGAAGGTGCCATTCAGACAGATATTGCTAATAATAGACAATAAGTTTAAATCTATTTGCCAATGTATGCTATAAGCGTGCTCTTTTCTAGGGCATGGTATAATAGTGGAAAATATCATCATTGCTTGGGAGGGAAGTTGTCTCAAATCTGTCCAGATTATCTCAAAATGTTTAAATATCTTGAGAAGAGATGTGGTAGATTTAGAACAGACTTCTTCACCTATCTAAAGAAATAAAAAAAATTCACTTGTCTTTGGAAAAGCTGGAGAGTAGTCTTGCATTGTTAAAGCATGTGAGAGAGAGAGCAACCATAGCATTTTCCCTTCAGGCAGCCATGTTTTCTCCCCTTGGATCATGTGAGAAAATATACCGATTAACCAAATGTTTAGGTTTATCATGTATTTTTTTTTCTAAGTGGCCATGTTCAAATCTTAGCCCAAATGCAAAGAATTGGCATAAATGAGAATTCAGGTTATTAAACCAATCTAGCTGGTTTCACAGTATTATTGATCTATCATGTTTGTTGATAGCATTTATAACATTTAGTCTAAGTGTTATAAAACAAGAAAATGCAGCATTTGAGTATTTTCTGCCTTCCAATTTCTCTGCACCAAAATATGTTAGTTTAACAAACTGTTATAAACTAACTAATATGTTAGTTTAACAAACAGGTTATTATTTATTACATTGTTTGTTTATTAAATTTATATCCCATACATCTCACTACCAAAAGAAACAGGTATTATTTACAAATGATTTAGAACAGTTCATTTAGTGACTGTTCAAAATTACAATGGCACTGAAAAATGTGACTTATGGCCATCCTTCACACTTAACAACCATTGGAGTTGCCTCATGACCATGTGATCAGAATTCGCTCACTTGGCAACTGGCTCGTATTTATGACGCTTGCAGTGTCCCAGGATCATGTGATCACCTTTTTAGACCTTTTGACAAGCAAAGTCAATGGGGAAGCCAGATTCACTTAGCAACCATGTTCATTAACTTACCAACCGCAGGGAATCACTTAACAACTGTGGCATGAAAAGTTATAAAATGAAGCAAACAAGTGTCTGGCTTAGCAGTGGAAATTTTGAGCTTAATTGCGGTTGTAAGTCGAGAACCACCTGTAGTGCAAACTGTACTGGTATACATCAGCTTACCCCTAGGAAAATATATATATATAGGACTGTACCAGATAAACCATTGTAAGGGTACTTTGTAAAGTTATTTCGTACGTTAACTGTCTCTTAATAGGAGAAGAGCATCAGCTAGTGCTAAGCTTATGCCTTGTCAAAACTAAGTTTTGAAGTAGTGACATTACTTTTTCTTTCTCAACAGCGTGTGGCACTAAGTCTAGAAGATGATGGGTTACCATGAAGAATAAACCTACTCCAATTCCCTGGTTAATGGATCAAAAGACATGCACTGAACCTATCTACTGTGGCTAATGGAATCCACCGTCTTCTCTTCTCTTCTCCTCTTCTTTATATTTATGTTGCAAAAGGGTAACCACAAAGTTGTAATGAACTGCAAACATCCAAAGGATGTGAGAGTTTAGTATGTATAATCTTTTATACACCCTTTTAACTTCTTGCACTATCCATCTGTAATAGTGAGGAGCCTACTCTACTACTGAATGCTGCCGGTCCAATCCAAGGATCAGCATCTTACAAATCAGTTCTAAAAATTATATTTATAGATGTTTTGTAAATATGTCGAGCATACTTTGTGGCTGTCTATCAATATAAAGACAGAAAGAGAGCTCTGTATAAACCATTTAGAATATTTATAAACCATTTAGAATATTTATTAACAAATTCTGGATATCAAATTTGAGCTGTACATATATGTAGAGGACAAGAGTATTTATATTTTTTTTTACATTTGACTCGTATTGCAGAGATAATTTGTATATCTATCTATCAAGGCTGGATAGGTATCTAGACATTCACATATATAAATATACATATATGAATATATTTTAGAAAGAATAGATCAGCTCTATGAGAAATAGAGTAATTTAATTCTTAAAGGATGTTTAGTGAAAACTTTGCTACAGAGTCTAAAGCCACTGAGTGAGTATTACAGAGGTTACAATAAGATAATCCAAAAATATTCAAGAAGCAACTTACAACCACCATTGGGAACAGAATTCCCATGGATAAGCAGGGCAGTTGATAAGAAAGCCGAGCATGATTTTACAATCATTTTGCTGCCATTGTTAAGCCAATCACTGCAGTTGTTAAGTAAGCCATGCAGCTGTTAAGTGAATCTGATTTCCCCATTGACTTTGCTTGTCAGAAACCAGCTGGGAAGGTGGCAAATGAGAAGCACATGATCTCAGGATGGCAATCTCATGACCCCAGAATGCTGCAATTGTCATACATTGCCAGTTGTCAAGCACCCAATTTTTGATCACATGACCATGGGGATCCTGGGACAGTTATAAGTGCAAGAATCAGTTGTATGTCCTTTTTTCCAGCACTGTTGTAACTTGGAAAAACTAGTTGTTAGTTGAGGACTACTTGTGCTCAAAAGGTAGACCAGATCATGGCTCTGGCACTTGCACACCCCAGCAAAAGGCAGAGTTCTCGTGCCAACAATGAGTCCCTTGCAAAGATTTCCCATCTGCTTTATCAGAAAGAATATTTGTGCTCCTAAAGGGCTGGGATAACAGAGGCACTCTATTGAAGTAACCGGAGAAGCTTAGAACATCCCTACAAGCATTGCCCTGTAAAAATGAGGACAGTGCCTGTAAATCCCAAATCATCAACCTGGCAGGATAAAAGCAAATTTAAGATGCCATCTTTAGTATAGTTTATAAGAAAACAGCCCATTAAATTGGTGACCACTCTTCAAAGTAGCAGTATTAATATGGCTTAATATGCCTTGCTAAAATTTTAAGAACTTTGTTTTTGCTTAAAAAAGAGTGTTCACCAATTATAGCAATAGCACTTAGTCTTGTATATTGCTTCAGAGTGCTTTACTGCCCTCTCTCAGTGGTTTACAGAATCAGGATATTGCCCCTAACAATCTGGGTCCTCATTTGACTGACCTCGGAAGGATGGAAGACTGAGTCAACCTTTAGCCAGTAAGAATCGAGCTACTGGCAGTCAGCAGAATTAGCCTGAAATACTGCTTTCTAACCACTGCGCCACCACGGCTCTTCATTATACCTAGTTTTCTTTTAGAGCATACTAAATGAATGTATGAACGTTTTTTTTCTTCCATATGTTATTTGTGCAGAGCAATTCTAAGCATATTTTTTAAAAGGCAGTCCCATGGCATTGCGGGCCTTGCTTCTTTTTACTCTAAATATGCATAAGATTACAGAAACACTGGTTTTAGTGGGCTGGAAACATTGGCAGCTGTTCCAAATATAGGGAGTCAGTTTTAAGCCAGATCTGATGAAATTATTTTTATAGGTAACCATAAGCAAATAAATGCCATTGTTCTGCTAATAATCTTGGCTGTTGATTCAAATTAGTGGAAGTAATGATCCAAGATCATTTTCTCAGAAATTCTCATTCCCCATTTATTCAGTTTATAGAGAATCAAAGTGAAGTTGATGACAGCAAAGCATAGAAATGTGCTGGAGTGGGAGAGGAAGTGGTATTAAAAAAGATTGCATCAGCTTGCCTACTTGCTATATGAATAGCACAAATATTGAGCAATTCCGAGCACCCTATGCTTTTAAGTTAAGTTTCCTATTTGCAGATATTACTGTTTCATTGAATCTTGTTAATTACATTTGGTTGTTTAATTGCACTTTGAATGGTCTCTCTCTTAATTAGCCTAAAGTAATTTTCTCTTCCCGTGAGAAATTGTATTTCCCTTGTAAATTTCCCAAGTAAATGATTAAAAGGAAAAAAAACGCAGAGTTGTAATACTACCACCGTCCCCCCAAAAAAACAAATCCAGGAGCTTATCTTGAGGCAATTAAATAGTGGTTATAAAAGAGGCAATTAATCATAAATTTTCCCGCTACAAGCAACGGGAAGCAATAAAACATTTTGGACCTATAAAGAAGGGTCTTTGAATTACCCCTGAACAGGATTGTGCTAAACAGGATTAAATCACAAGGAAGTATTATTGAAGAATTTGGGCCATGATAAAGAACTGTAACAGGTAGTAGAATAGTGCTGCATTAAGTATTGCGTGAATCCTCCATATTTAATTCAATTTCTAGCTAATTACAGTAGAGAACTCTAGAGGAAAGCAATCCATAGTTTAGGAAATTCAAAGTGGCACATCCTTATTGGTATAAAGCTGTTATATGATCAGTGGGTCCACTTAGTTATTTGGGTTTTGTTGTTGAATCAATGGTTGAACAACAACATTTTGATCTGGTTGTAGCCAAATGAAAAAAACAATCGTGTAGACCATAGGACCGATGGTGGTATCCTGAGGAACCACATCCGAGTGTTAGTTGAAATGATCTCCCTAGAGCTCATTTTTTTATTCTAAAAGTTATAGTTACCAATGAGCTTGGGTGTATTCCTGAATATTTTTTCCCACTTGAAGTGGTTTAATGGAAAGGACCCCCTCATCTGGGTAGGCATCTTGATAATCCATATCCCAGAATAATTTCAGAGGTTTTTTAACAGACAGGGTAACTGCAATTTCTCCTGAGGTAGTGACTTACAAATATTTGTGTCAGATATCACGGCACTAGTTCATACAGCTGAGTTTTGTCTGTCACTGCATATATAATGTAATGTCATTTTGCCATGATTGTGGGTATTGCAGATGCCAATGCCAGACTTAGCTGAACAGGGATTTGCAATCTTGTTAAAATCCTTGATTTTGGTAC
The DNA here is from genome assembly GCA_032468095.1 of Pareas carinatus. Classification (NCBI taxonomy): domain Eukaryota; kingdom Metazoa; phylum Chordata; class Lepidosauria; order Squamata; family Pareidae; genus Pareas; species Pareas carinatus. Next base: position 488,246 of record JANHFO010002042.1, read on the forward strand.
TCTGAATAACTATTTGCACACACTAGATCACTGAGCTGTGAAACTGGAAATGCTGTATAATTATTTTTATCTGGAATCTCTTATAAATAACTAAATGTTCAATCATTTTTATGAATAAGCAATATCTATAAGCATAGCAGTTCTAGTGGGTGGCTATTCTACCTCCTCTGTACTGCTTGATAGCCTTGAATTGTAACTCTTGTATTGTATATGAATCACTGTAATTTTGGATTGGTTTAAAAAAGATCCTGCCCTTCACAGGAAATGCTTCATAACAAATTTTGTTTGAAATGTAGCGATACAAAGACAATCTTGTCAAAGCTTTTCTCTGCAAACAAAACAGATGATCTAATGGTTGCAAAATTACCCAGAGTATTTCAGGTTTATGGTAGCTATTCAACTATTAAATATATATATTCACTGATGTAAGTCAGAATATTCCAGATGACTCTCTGATAAGAGGAAGCCATTCTTGGATGACAAATACCAATATGCCTAAACTGGTCCTTCATATTAAGGATAAGTGAGAGAGAAGTTAAAAGAGTATAATAGAATCTGCACCTTGGAAAGTTTATTCAGTTTGCTGCTTGTTAATAATGGGTATTGAGAAAGAAGGATGTTCTATTTCTTTCTACTAGATGTTGAGAATAGAAGCTTTAGAGTCAAATACACACTTCTGAAGAAAGATGTAGAGGGAAAAGAGAATATTTAAAGCTGCTCTACTCAGTTACTACAATATCATGCACTGTGTGCATGAATAAAACTATAAAAAGAAAAAAGGCTTTGTATGTAATAACTGTAACTAACCTCAAACTGTATATAGATTTGAGTAATTTACCATTTTGATACTTTTTTTTAAAAAAAGTAAAACCTTGTACAATTCCTATGTATAATGCTGATTTTTTTTCCCCCAAAACCATTGTAAATCAATCTCTTTTCCTGATTTCCAATACGACAGATTTGTAACTACATCAAGTTGATAATCAAATTTTCCTTAAAATAAAAATAATATTTTCAATACAAAACTGGGAACATTAAAAATTTGTTTATCTCTGTACAGTAATCATTTTTGAGCTTTGTCTTGTCATCATGAAATTACATTAGGATGCAGCATTGTTGTGTGGTGCCTTTTCTGTTTGTTTTTATTCTGAACAAATGGTCTAGGGCAGTACTTTTCGGCCTTAGCAACTTTAAGATACGTGGACTTCAAATCCTAGAGCTCCCCAGTCAGCATGCTGACTGGAGAATTCTGGGAGCTGAAGTCCACATATCCAAAGTTGCCAAGAGTGAGAAGCACTAGGTTATGGGTAGGGAGAAGGGAGGTCTCTGCTGTTTCTAATGTTTCTGATACTTACATCCGGGGGTACTGAAAAACCAAATGAATACATTTATAAGACAGTGTACTGTTTTATAGAGAAATTAAAAATTTTATTTACTATTTGTAATGTGTGTTGTGTTATTTTTAATGGTGGGGCTGAAGAAAACCATCAAGTTGACTTCAATCATAACATTGCATTACAATGTTACACATTGTACATCATTACACATACCTTTATTAGCAAGTCCCTCAGCTCATTTGGAGGTTCTCTGGGGCCTCATAGAGGGAAAGCATCCAATTTTCCAATCCTCCTGCAACTAAGAAGATAAATATTTGTTCACAAACTTCTTCCTCTCAGAGATTCAAGAACCACCTTAGAATCTTAATCTCATGAAAATTGTGCCGATCACATCTTTATTACTCTGTTCCAGTGGTTAAGTAGACCTGGATATCTTTCTCTCAGCTAAATTTCTTTCTGATCTATCTTTACATTTTTCTGAGCGTTCATGTAATCAGTACACCTAAGGTCAGCTGGAAAACAGGTAAAGAAGGCTATTTGGTCCGGGCCTCATGATCAACATGAATTCATCATATAGTCAATAAGTTGTAGGGTGGGAGCCTACATTGCCCTTGCAGTAGAGCTTGCTTGTGTTTTATTTCCATGGCATTTTTTATATGGACGCCTCAAAAGCTGAAAATGGTCTGAATCTTTCTGAATTTCTGAGAGGACTTGACTCCCTCTGCACTTAAAACAGGAATTTAAATTTAAAAACACTAAACAGGAAGCTGCATGTTGCAGACCAAAATATGAATTTCTTGCATCAAATATGTTTATAAAAATGCCTTTGGGCCTAGATCAGTGATGGCTAACCTTTCAAGTGCCAGGACAAGTCACAGCTCATGACATCATCGCCCAGCAACGCTACTCTCTTTCTGAGCATGCTCAGCTCTGGGGCAACTTGGCTCACGTGCCCACAGAGAGGACTCTGCGTGTTCACTGTGGCACATGTGCCACAGGTTCGCCATCACTGTTCTAGATGATTGTAAAACATATAAAAGGGAATGGTTGCAAACCAATGCTTTGGCTGAAAAAGTTTCTTGCACCTATGGGAAAAAAATACAAATTGGGGTTCACCAGACAGTACCCTGATCAGATTGCCTTCTGGGAAGTTTTACCTGACCACACAAAGTATAGCAATATTTGCAAACCACCAAGACCAGCCCTTCAGTAAAAATGCCTACAATGATGTTGAGTTCTCTAAAAACCTCCTGACCTTAGACAAGTGGAATACATTAGTCTCTTTTTTTCCACAGATGATTTTGCAATTTAAAAAAGTTTGAAAAATCTGTCAATTGGCATTCAACCGAAATATCTTTATTAAGGCTATAATAAAGTTCCACTATGCTAAAGCTATTTTCCAAACACCCTTCTGATCTTATGCTCCCTTTTCCCTTAGCATTGTTGCCACACAGTTGACAAGAAAATGAAGTTTTGGCCAAACCACCAAATTCTGACTAAGTTGGCAGACTAACAGAAATTTTACTTCCTGCCACAAAGCATCCTTTATAATGTATTCTATCTCTTGGTTATATGATTCTCCTTCTTAATATATTTTACCACGGAGACTAAAAATTCAACAGTTTTATACTAACAGACAATGATTAAGCCCAGAATCTTAAATTTTAGATGTAATGTGATACCTAGCTGTACAGGTAGTCCTCAACTTACAGCCCTAATGGATCCTGGAATTTCCATCAGTTATGAAGTTCATAAGTTGAGGTACCCATGTAACGACCCAATTTTATAAAATTTTGGGTGGTCATTAAGTGAATGCCATGATCATTAAGTGAATTCATGTATTCCTATGGGTTTTTTGCTGGGAACCAGCCAAAAAGGAAATCAGAAAAAAATAATGGTCATGTGATTACAATGTGTGGTTTCATTAAGGTGAGCCAGTGGCCAAGTAGTGAATTGTCCTCTGATTGCGGAGAGGTTGCAGCCATTGGAGCTCTGGAATCTGATTGTAACTTTGAACAGACACTAAGTAACTGATTGTTAAGTGTAGAGACAAGTAATTATACAACAGAACAAGAGCTATGATCACCAATTGCAACAGAAGCACATGACTTTTTTTTTCTTGGTGCACAGACTTTTTTTTTCAGATCAACAGAGTGTTGATCCATTGATTGTGACAGGATCTGACTGACCGGTTTGTTGCCCAAGCCTGACGTGATGGACTGAGAGACAATGATCAAGCCCAAAGTCACCCAGCCGGCTTTCATGCCTAAAGCGGGATTACAACTCAAGTGTCCTGGTTTACAGCTTGGTGCCATAACCACTAGACAGGATTGTCTCTAACCACACGGCAATAGAACTTAAGAGTTATATACCACTTTATTGTGTTTTACAGCACTCTCTAAATGGTTTACATAGTCAACATATTACCCTCAATGATCTAGGTTCCCATTTTACCAATCTTGGAAGGATGGAAGGCTGGGTCAACCATGAACCTGTCAGGATTGAACTTCTGGCAGTAGGTAGAGTCAGCCTGCAATACTGCATTCTAACCACCGCACGACCCGCCACATACTCATCATCTTAGAATTCTCTGAAGACCTGCCATTCAAGTAAAACAAGGACCAATCCTGATGCTTAGCTTTCTTTTGTAACAGCCAGTTGACTAGATATAAAGCTGTCATCTGTTTATTATTTATTATTATTATTATTTAGACTTATATACCGCTTAACAGTGCTTTACAGTACTCTCTAAGTGGTTTACAGTCAGCATATTGCCCC
>JANHFO010002042.1:507926-524569 GCA_032468095.1 Pareas carinatus
AAGGGGTGGTCCTGATTCTATTGGCGGGCAAAGGAATATATGGGCCTGTAGTCTTACGTTTCTGTGCACAAAAAAGAAGGATTTGTTTTTTAGGCAATTTTACTTAGGCACCATTAGTTATCAGTTACTTGGGTTTTGTGAATAGAGGGAGTCCTCAACTTACGACCCCAGTTGAGCCCAGAATTTATGTTGCTAAGTGAGAAATTGGTTATGAGAGTCTTGCCCCATTTTATGACTTTTCTTGCCGCATTTGTGAAGTGAATCACTGCAGTTGTTAAATGGGTAACACGGTCATTAAGTGAATCTGGTCTCGTTGACTTTGCTCGTCAGAAGGTTGTAAAAGGGGGATCGCATGACCCTGTAACCCTGCAACCATCGTAAATGTGAGTCAGTGGCCAAGCATCCGAATGTAAACCACGTGATCACGGGGACGCTGCAATGGTCGTAAGTGTGAACAAGGGTTACAAGTCACTTGTAATTGCAAATGGTCACTAAGTGAACTGTTGTAAGTTGGAGACTACCTGTATTTCTAATAGAAAGAGCACCCAAGTTCCTTTTTTCAGTGCCGTTGTAACTTTAGATGATCACTCAGCAAACTGTTGTAAGTCGAGGACTACCTCTATGTAGCTTCTAGTAGACACATACACAGATAGATGTACTGTACATCCACATAAAATGTGCCACATTTATTCAACAGGAAATTTGGGGGATATGTTTTAGCCAGAAGCTCTTATCAGAATGGTATTTCAGGTGATCCTTGACTTAAATATTCATTTAGCGACCATTTGAAGCTACAACAGCACCGAAAAAAGGACTTATGACTGGTCCTCACATTTAGGACCATCGCAGCATCTCCCTCTCCCCCCAGTCATGTGATCCAAACTTGAGTTCTTGGCAACTGGTGTATATTTATGAGGGTTGCAGCATCTTAAGATCATGTGATTATCATTTGCAACCTTCCCAGCTGGCTTCCCTTAATGACCACTTGTTTCACTTAACAACTGCAGAAATTCTACTTAACCATGGCAACAAAAAAACATTATAAAATCCGGCACGATTCATTTGACAATGGAAATCCTGGTTCCCATGTGGTCATAAGTTGAGGGCTACCTGCTTTATCTTCTCTTAAGCTTTCAGAGCTGATATACATGTTACATATTATTCCTCCATATATGCCATTTTACATGACTTTTGCCCCCATTTTGGAGGGGGGGAGATTTTTTTCGTACACAGTGTGCATCCTGTATCATATTTTCAATTATACTGAACACCAAGGTGAGACCGGCGATGCCTGGTGGTTAGTATTCTCAGCTAGAGTTTCACTTCTAATCATATAATTCTTTCATTCTCTACTACTGTTAACTTCGGTTTACTAGGCACATACAATGGGCAGTTTTACAAGATTTTTGCCTCTGGGTATTTTCTTCCATCTAGTCCTCCTTTTCGAGAAGAAAGACTAAATGGAGAAAAACCCTTCATTTTACATTCAGGATTTTTTTATTCCTCTTGAGTAAATTTGGTGCTTGCCTTACTGAATATACTTACAACTGTTTGTTGTAAGAATTTTCTGTGTCACAAGGCAGACCTTCAGGAAGGATATGCACATTTCTGTTCCAGTAGGTATGCTAGTCAAGATTTCTTTAAAAAATAATAATTGTATAATACTGGATTGTTTATTAACACAAAACTTGGCAAAAGGGTATTGCTATCTAAATGTCATCCAAACATTACTCATATATTTCATGCAGTTCATGTATATTAAAAATTAAACATATATATTAGCAAAGATTGATTGAATCAGCTATGAGGTATAAAACAGACTTACGCTGCAAGAACTTCTGTTGGCTGATAGATAACAGACAGCACTTTTTTTACAAGTGAAGTCCATTTACACTGACAGAGTTGGATCTAACCGTAGTCATATTTTGAGAACAGCCATTAAAATCATGTAACAACTAAGTCATAGCAAATGTAAAAATCCAGTAGGCCAGTTCTTGAATCCTCTTTACTTTCATTTTTTTCCTTTAAAAGATTTTAATCTGTCATTTTAAAAAAAGGAGAAACAGGTCATAGTCTGGCTAGAATATTAACTTTGAGCCAAAGGAAGTTTGCTATATCACACATTTAAGAAAGCCAGCCCCGTTCTATCTTAATTACTAATTTGTTTCCCTTCTAAAACATCAAAAATATCATCCAGCGATTTATGCACACACTGGAGAAATTCTGGCGCATCCCTAGATGGATAAGCAGAAACGTTGCACCCGATCCAGTCATCTTGTATGCCGTATCCTATGCCAAATCCATCAGGCACCACTGGCCCAAATCCACCCAGGGGCACAACTGGGCTGTTCACAGTACTTGTGGAGAGAATGTTGTGATTAATCAGGGCATAGGCTTGGTCCTTGTAAAGGTCTGGCAAAGAAATTCTTTGGGATTCTGCTTCACACCGCAATGCATAAAGGTGACGATCAAACCCCTGACCTGTCAAGAGAAATGCAGCAGTGAATGGATTGGGAAAAGTCACTGCTTGTTTCTAAATCATGTTTTATCCCCCTTCCAAAGTCAAAAATGACAGGCTGCTCTTAAATTTGTTTCAGAAAATTAAATCTCTTGTTATTAAAAAGAAAAAAAGAAATAAAAGGGCATTTAAACGCGCACTACAATAATTTATTTAAAGCGTTCCAGCCACTTCAGTATATTAAGCTCTTTCGGGGCCAAGGAGGCTTTAATGCCATCTGAAATGTCATTCAATTAATATCTCAGTGACTGCTGGTGCTAAGCAGCAGCATCCTTAATATGCTCCCAGTAAGGATACCAATACATAAAAATGAAAGCAGCAGGTATGGTGTGCCAGACAACACGCACACTGCTATGTGGTGAAGCGGTGGTGGCTTCAGCACACAGCAGCCTGCATGTTGGAATGGTCTTCAGAGGCAGCCATAGGTGGACTTCACGGGAGCAATCCAAACGGAGTGAGGAGGGCCTTTGCTTCTCAAAATACTGCATTGAAGTATTTTGTAATCTTGCTATATACAGTGTATTCAGAAAGTATTCGGAACCCCTTCGTTTTTGTCAATTTTATTCTGCAACCTGTTTCTACAGTAGTTGGGGGGGATTTCCTCTCATTAACAAACATTTCTAAAATTCTGCTTTCCCTTTGTCATTATGGGGTACTGAGTGTTGATTAATGAGGGGGGGAAATGACAACTGTAGAATCAGGCAGCAGCAAAACAAAATTGATAAAAGTGAAACGGGTCTGAATACTTTCTGAATGCACTGTAAGTCTATTGTTGTCAGCCTCCCAGAGTCAGTTGGAGTCAGGTAGCATCCAAATCAAAGCAATCGATGAATTCAATGCATCTAAATTACATTTTGCAACTGGATTAAGTTACTAAAAAGTAAAAGTTACGTGGCTGCACACCCATTTGTTCCATAGGGAACTTAACATTAAGAAAAGGGCTGTGATTAATATAACCAAAGGCAAGGAGGAAAATCGCGATACTAACCCAGAGCAGCTTCTTTGGTGAGTTGACTGTGGTACGTGGAACACTCTGCGACCATCTGACGTAGCTCCCCAGTACTGTGCTTGGACGGCCTCTTGACTAACGCCTCTGAGCAGGCCTTTGTGTAAACCGAAGCAGGCCGGATTGTCTCAGTACGACCATGTTTGAACGCTGCTGTGCTACAAGATTCATAGGTAGCAACTGTCTGTCCATATTGCCGAAGGAAAGCCGTCTGGAAGGCGAGCTGGACGACGGCATCAGGGCTCAGTTTCTGGGTTTTTATTAATTCCTTGCCTCCTCTTTCAAACCGGAAGGACTTCAGCGTCAATGTTTTCACAGTAGCATCGAATTTTTGCTTGGCTTTGGTGACTCCTTCTTTTAAGGCATCGTTCAGTTTAAAATTCAACTTCTCTACAGCGGCATGCGAATCACAGGGAGCCAGCTGAGACTGAGGGGAAACAGCAGGAGTTTCGGTGCTGTCTTTAAAGACTTCATTTTGGAACCTAAGCACAGCTACACCATCTCCCCAAGCATGCTCAAAGTGAATTGCTGCAGAGCCATCTTTAGTTAAAATAAGATTAAACGATTTGTCATACCACCTGTTAGTGCCATCGCCATGGAGCATAGTACGAGACAAATGGTCGACATCTTTGATTGGGAAATCATCAAGGCACAGACAGAATATGGCCGAATCCACTTTCCTTAAGGCCTCCCTGTTGCCATTGTCAAGGAGTTCCTGTCTCAGAGTCGCCCAGGTGTCCCGATTTTCAGTAGTTAGATAAGCAAGAGGGAATGCTGGAACTGGAGTATTGTCCGAAAGGATGAATTTTAAATGGGCTTGAATTTCTGATGGTTTCAATATATTGCCATTTGGATCTATCACATCGAACACATAGAAGTGGCCATTTCTAAGCACCAGTAAATGCCTGGCATGCTGGTCTGTAAACAGCTCATCTTTCTTGGGTTTAGGCAGCCGAGTGGAATTGAAAATTCTGAAGTATTGGGACATGTCTAGTGGATAGGCATTCACCATATAGGCGCCAAACCACGAGAGAGAAGAAGGCACAAATCGAATAAACTTTTTGAACACCGGAGTGTCACTTTTGGACGGGTTCAGATGAAACACCTCTGGTTCTAAGATGCCTGCCCTAAGAGTCTTCAAGAAACGCAAAGCAGCAACAGTCATGTTTGTGGCTTTCACAAGCTGATCGTTGTATTCAGGTTTGGGGTCAGGATTGAAAGTCATGAATGGATTGAAGTTAAGAATAATGGGTTCCCGTGCCTGAAGGTACATGTCAAACCAGGGACCTGAAATTAAGAGTCAACCGTATAAGTAAAGTTGAGGTGTCATTAAGTCCCTGTTTAGGACCCCGTAATCCCTTAATCTGGAGTAGAAGTTGGGGTGACAGGATGGAGATGATGGTTTAATTCTGTATGCCCTTCATGTCACCACACAGAGTTTGCCCCAGATTTTTTTTTTCATTGTGCCTTGGGAGAGAAACATCTGTCGCTAACCAGGATTAAACTCTCAACCTACAAAATGGGAGGCGAGCTTCTTCACCACTCTTCAAGTATCATTAACATGGGATGCTTATGTGAGGGACCTCCACTTAAAAGCATGTTTAGTGAAGATATAGGGGATGCAGTAGAAATGTTTCCAGGTTCGTGAAACCTGAAAACAGAATTTATTTTAAGTTCCCCGCCCTTCATTTAATATGGGTCATTAATTTGCATCCAACGTTCACGCACAATTTGCTCTCCTCTCTGACCATTTAGGATTTGTCTTCAATGAAAAAAGACACACGTATAAATCTTTTAATTACCTTTTACCTTTTTTCCCTGTTGCTTCTGCTCTTTCCTGTGCTTTCCTTTCCATTATTTTTCCTCCAAAAGTTTCAGTTCCCCAGCAAAGTTTTATTTCTAATCCCTGTCTTCCTTCTATTCACTAAAGTTACTGAATTTTATACTTGGCACAAATACTGTGGGATTTCTTCACAAATATGAGAACTGCAAAATAAATGTTAACAGGCAATGAAAGGTAGTCCTCTGCAGAGTCTGAACCTTCAAACAAATACATTGGTATAAATGTGACATTGCTGTGCTACCAGTTTTTAATTTTCACAGGTGAGGGACAGAGGTTAGCAGCAAACAAGCTATCAAAAAAACAAGTTTACAACTCGAAAATCCTAGAAGATCCTAGAAGAACATTGGTAAGGAAGTAGCAAATAACGTGCATTTAGCCCACCAATTCTGTTCCAGATTCAGACAGACGGAATGGCTGCCCCTATGAAACGGAATCAGGCAATTGTGTGTGGTTTTGATTTGCAAGAGTTATCTTGAATTTTCCATTTATATTCCACTTGTAAGTAACCACCTTCTCTCAGTCAACATTACTAGGCTACTGCTTAATAATTCCATTATGAGCATGTCCATTCCGGTGGTAGCTCAAGGACTATCTGTACATTCTCAAATGCCAATATCATATGAAAGACGAGGAAAACATAGGGGAGAGAGGAGCTGAATAAATACAAGGAGTTCTCAATTTACAACCAGAATTGAGACCAGAATATCCACTCTAAGTCATTGGAGCCATACGTTGAGTTGGACCCAATTTTACAATAATTGATATGGCAGTCATTCAGTGTATCATGCAGTTGTTAAACAAGTCTGCCTTCCCCAATGGGCATTTTTGGCCAGAAATGTGCAAAAAAAGGTTACAAATCATGATCACATAAGCATGTGATTATGTGACCGCAGTTAGGAAAATATGGCTTCCCCAACTTACTTTGCTTGTCAGAAGCTAGCTGGGAAAGTCGCAAATCAAGTTCGCGAGACCACAGGACACTGCAATCAGTCATAAATGCAAGCCTGTTGCCAAACACTCCAGTTGCAATCACGTGATCAGGGGGTAGTACAATGTAAGTGCAAGCACAGGTCATAAGATATTTTTGGAAGGACATTGTAACCTTGAACCATTATTAAATGAAGAGTCATAAATCAAGGATTACCTGTGAATTAAACTCGCTAATCTAAATTCTATAAATGTTGTCTTCCTTGCTGTTCTTCTATTTCTTTTTTGTCTTATTTTTGCTCTCTCCCTTCTTTATGTTCTGGTATGCCTCCATCTGCTGAAGTAAGTTTCCTTTTTGATATATATATCTCATCCTGACTGTTCTTTTTTCCCAAACCATAAAGTTTAGCAGCCTGTAATAAATTGATATTTTGTTGGTAATGGTCATTAAATCACTATGATCACACATTTCCTACATATTCTATATTTTATTTCTCAGAATGGCATATGCAATCAGCAGTACATAAAAGTTATAATGCTCAGTTCTTCAATTGTTTGATCCAATTTCTCCATTTCCCCCTCAAACAATGCCGTTGCCCTCACAAACAGACACACACATATAGATACACAAAACCAAGCCTCTGTTGCTCTATACAAGCATCTGTAGCTGCAGTCTGGATCCTCAACTCCCAAACAGTTACAAATTGCTCCATTAGCCCCAGACTGTGCCCAAATTACCCCCAGTTTTAAAACCACAGCTATAATGAATAAAAGAAAATATTTTTACCTGCAGCACAATACTTTCCTTGTCATTTCCTCCTTCACTACTTTAAGAGTATTCAAAAGAATAAAAGGCAACTACTTGATAATCAGGTCCCTCTGCTTTCCTCCTAGAGCTGCTGGCACATTTGATATGGGAAAGAGATGCTTGTTCTATTAATCCACTGTACTCTCTTTCATTCTCTAGGTTTAGAAGAACAAATGTATTCTATAAGTCCTTTGGAAATTATTCTGGGGGTCCTGGGTTGCAGGGACACACATTAAGCCTTGACTCAATTAAAATTGGCTTCAGCAAATTCTATGCATGGAACAGGTGTTTGTGATAGTGCAAACTGAGACAAATGCTTTGAATGTTATGTCCAGGCTATAAATTCAATCATTATATATAGAAGTGGTTAGTGGAGGTAAAAGTGAAGAACAGCCAAGGACATCAGCAGTGGCAATGGACAAAAGACATTGGGAAGACTAAAAGTAGACAGTAAGATAGGCCATGTAGTACATGAAAGGAGAGAGGGAGTGGGGAAGGGAAATAGGGCATGCCAGGGGTATATGTAGTGCTGTGAGCTACTAAGGCAAGGAGTGGAGGTAAGAGCTAATCTATATATCTCTGGCCTATTCAATGTACAACATCACTCCAAAATCCTTCCAGATTTAGTTTTCTCTGAAACCTGGAACAGCCAGAACCTTTCAGCTGTTGGTTCTGCTGAACTGTGGATGAACTGAAACGTTTCAAGAAAACTTTTGGGGGCACAAATTTGTTCCTGGTTTGAAAGGAAACATACTTCCCATTTCATGCACATTCCTAAAGGACATGTTAACTCTTCAAAATTCAGGCAAGCATCAAAGCCAATTCCGGACTTGTGACTTCGGCCCAAGTTAATGAACCATATGCCAGGCTAGAATTGATTCTTAACTGGGCAATCTGAGGAAAAGATATTAAGAATGTAAGCAACGTTTCACAACTATTTTCCTACCTGAAATGTAACTGGTATGTTTGTTTTGTTTGTCTTTTGCAACCAAATGATCATGCAATTCTCTACCAATGCCATTCTCAAAATTGATAGCGAGTTGTTCGGTTTTCCTGTATTTAAAAAAGAAACAGAAGAGAAAGAAATTTATACCTCTGAGATATATATACACAAATTTTGGGATGAATGAATAAGAGTGTTCTTGTATCATGATCCATTGTATAGGGTAAAGATGACCTTGACTAGGATATGGGAGGAAGGAGGAGGAGAGTGGAACAATCATATTGGTCAGAGTCTGTTATTATGGCCAATCTCAATAAATGTGGCTTTAGACTTCTTGTTGCTTCCCTGGTCTGGTCAACTCAGGTGCCCATCTTATCCTTGTGAAATTCCTACCTAAGAATTTTTAAAATGCCATTGCTTCCATACTGAGTATTTGCATCTGCATTTGGGTTAATTCTTTATTCTAAAATGCAGAGACAAGAAAAGATTTCTTCAATGCTACCTAGAAGATTTTCCTGAGACTGCCTAGCCCTAGATTACTACTTCCATGAGCCTCAACCAGCTCAAACAATAGTCAGGAGAATGGGAGCTATAATGCAGCACATCTGCAAGGCAAACAGCCCGAGAAAGGTACCTGGACAAGATATCAGAGAGATGAAAGTTTGTTCCTACCTGAATTGATTATCATCCAAAAGAGGTTTCTGAGCACTCAGGTATCTTCTAATTGTGTCTTCAAGTTTTGGAATGGGCAAACTAATAACAAGAGGGAAAAAATATTGAATCTGTGAGGTTAAAAAATGGTAAACTCTAAACTCTTAAGAAAAACATTTTTGATAGGTTAAATGGTCAAGCAGTTTTTAAGTTAAATACAAGCCCCAAAGCAACTCTAAGACTTGTTGTAACTTATTAAAACAGCAAAGGTTTCCCTGTCAGTCAAATCCAACTCTAGGGCATGGCGCTTATCTCCATTTCTTGGCCAAGGGAGCCAGGATTGTCTGTTGTTCCATTGTGTGGAGCTCAGATCTTGAACCATGGCTGCCAGCCCTCCAGCTGACAAGCTCAGCATCTTTGACCATTGAGCCATCGTGCCCCCATCTTATATCTATGCATATTTTATTAATAATACTCTCAGTTCGATTAACCTTTTGATAAAATTTAAGTAAATACACTTTTGTACCAAGCATTTAGCTACTCTAAAATAAGGAAATTAATTCCGAAACAAAGTTGAGAGATTCTATTAACCAGAACTTATAATAGAGAAATTGCCACATGGAAAAATGTTCCCAACACTTCAAACAATTGCATCAAGAGATCTGCAGAAGTACAATGTATAAACAAACTACAATCCCCCAAATAAACCCGTGAGCATTGAGCATAATTCAGCAAGAACAGTTGCATACCGTTACATATTGACAACTGGGGAATGGAAAACAGAAAGACCATTAAACTGAATACTGTACAACTGGCTCAAATGCTTCAGGACCAACATTTAAGTTAATATTTAAGGTATATTGGATGAAGACTACCTCTTTTGTCATTATAACGTATACCTAAGTTACTCATTTAGCAGGGACAGTAAAAATGTTTTGAGCATAGTCCAAAGTATGCACTATTGAACTAACTGTTATTTAGACAACTAAATAGTACACTTTGACCTTAATAGAATAATATTAATAGGTAAGCTGATTTTTAAAATTGTCCCTTCTGTCTGGACCAAATCCTTGCAGTTTTCTTGGCAACATTTTTGGAAATGGTTTGCCATTGCCTTCTTCCTAGGGCTGTGGAAGAGTGTCTGTCCTAACGTCATCCAACTGGCATCATGCCTAACACAAGACTAGAACTCACAGTCTCCTGGTTTCTAGTTTGGTGCCTGAAGATCTGTACACTGAATGATCCAAAAAAAGAGCGGGGAAAATAATTATGGATCCCTCACACCCTGGACATAATCTGTTCGAACTTCTCCCCTCTGGATGACGCTACTGAGCATTGCAAACCAAAACAACCAGACATAAAAACAGTTTCTTCCCTCATGTCATCAACCTGCTAACCAGCTGATTCATAGCACAGTGTTAGTGTGAAGGGTGTCCTTTGTGACAAAATGAAATGGTTTTTGTATGCACTTTACAACAAGACATGATGAATGTTATGTACTTTAAGACTATGAATGTATCTTATGCTTTTATACTTAATTGATTATGCCTATTTTTGCCTACATATACAAATGATCGTGATAATGCATATACATACAAATGATCGTGATTCTGTTTATATATTCAAACTGATTATGAATGTATCTTGATTGTATTGTTGTGTATGTATGTAGGTTTTGAGCACTATCGCTTAAGACAAATTCCTTGTGTGTCCTAACATACATGGCCAAAATAAATTCTGATTCTAATTCATCGCTTCACCGAAGTGGCTCTCAATTTAGAAATGAACAATGCATAAAATCAACAAACTATATCAGTGTGCTTGGTATAAGAGCATTAGGTAGTAATTACACAGATACATAACACACACACACATTTAACTCTGAATAGCACTACCCTTTCACCTACATACCATATTTTATTCTGGTCTTTCATTACCAGCTGCAATGAAACTCTTGTGTTTTCCCTTTCTCACTTAGGGCTCTTAACACAAACTCTTTGTTGTGCTGCAATTTAGAATACAGCAACTCACATTTCACCTTAGATATTCTTGTGAGTAATCCAACTGCTGAACATTCTCTTAATGTGGAGTTGAATTAAACAAGAGCTTCATACTATCTCTTAGTATCTCTAGAGTTTCTTGTGCAAAAATAAAATTAGTTCTGGTCTTCTCATGAGTTCATAAAAAATGCCAGCATCAGCAAAATCCAGCTACTAAGATAAATTAAAATCTTTGTTCTAAAGTCTCTCTCTGTGTGTCTCTCTCTCTCTCTCTCTCACACACACACACACACACATGCATATGTGTATGTGTGTATGATGTAAATATAATTTCCCATTTATCCTTGAAATCAGAAAACACAAGCATGACCAATTTCAATGCAAATGGTGTCCTGCAAAAAGGTATTCTTTATGGATTTCTACAAAATACTATCTTGTTCAAAGGCTTTTATTGTATAGCATGCTGCACTTTAGTAGGAATTATGGTGATGACTCAGCAGGGACTGAGATCCTATTGGTTGCTGTCAACTTGGTTGCATGAGAGGAGGGTGAATGCTCCCTTACTCTTGAAGCAAGAAATCCATCAAATCACTGCACCTTAACTTTTCCAGCACAAAACTCTTACCAACCCCAAGCCTGCTTCCCTATAGAGACCAGTTATGGAACAGAACAATTTGTGTGCACTTTGGAGACCCAAAGGTGCTTCTTTCAAAAGGCAACTGGACTTTCTTGGATTCCGCCCCCCTTTTCCTTTGAAAAGGTTTCTCCTCTCATCCAAGAAACCTGGATGAGAAATGGAAAAATTGGATGAGAAGGGAATCTATACAAAGGAAAGAAAAACAAACAAAAGTCCAGTTGCCTTTTGGAAAAAGCACCTTTAAGACATGGTGATGGTTGAGAATCTCCATAGGCATTTGCTCTTTGAAGAATTTGTGCCAAGTGCTGCAGGAATGAATTTATAAGGAATTCTTAATGCATATAGGGATCTCCGTGTGCAGTTTAAGATACAGCTTCTTTCGCGGCTTCCCCCAAGCCAATGAGACAGACACACTGACTCGTACCTAACTTCCTATTTGAAAGAGGGGAGGGAATTAGAGGCGAGAATCAAAGGCCACTTCAGAAGGGCAATCGAAAGTCAGAAACAAGCAAAGCCGAGGGAGGGGGTGGAATCGACCGCGAAGGACCACAGGAGTAGTTCTGGGGACCAGATCCAGCTTTCAGCCTAGCCTCCAAGGTGTCACTTCCTTACCGGGGCAGACTCTTCTGGTAGTGCATAGTGGGGACGATGCTGCGGTGCAAGTACTGGGGGAGCGCATCGTCTTGGCTGTAGCTTCTTAGCTGACCGGTGAGAAGAGGCGGGAGCCAAGCCCTCCGGAAGCGGGAGAAGGGAGAACAGAGCAGAGCCCCGGTCACCATGATGATCTGGATCCGTTCCCTCCCGGTGGCGGAAAAGGAGAGAGCCACCCACCGATGCCCGCCTCTGGGAGGAGTTACTTCAGATCCGAGGGCGTGGGACGGCCCCGGCGCCAGATCGGGCACTTCGGACTGCTTGTGGGCCGAGTTGCTGGCTTCAAGTCATTTTTTGATGGCATGGCTCTGCCAGCTCCCCGGACTTCGGGACAGTTTGCATAGCAGCCCGGACCCCGAACTGAACACTCAGATGACGCGCCGACTCCACGCTACAAACTAGCCAATCCCTCTGAAGTGACGGCATCCGTCCAAGTTCCGATAAAGCTGAGTCCTCCAAACTTGGCAGTTTTCAGGACTTCAACTCCCAGAATTGAAGGGAGCTCTGCGTGACCGGGGAATTCTGGGAGTTGAAGTGCACAAGTCCTAAAATTTGCCAAGTTTGGAGACCCCGGCCATAAAGTGCATAAGGCAGTGGCAGAAGGGGGCGGGGCATTCTGCCATTCAGCTCCGTTTCTCCAACCTGGGGCGCCCTTCAAGGAGCGTTAGGCCAAGGCACTGGTTTAACTGGTTTAACTGGTCGGAGGGAGGGGAGAAACTGAGGCAGAAATTGTTTCCCCGTTTCTTCTGAGACCAAAGCGGGCGGGAGGGGGAGCGCCTCGTAACCCAAGCTGCAGAGACTGGTAATTCGGGAACCGCCAGAGAGATTCTGCTTTTCTTCCCTCGGTTGACAGAAGCACAAATTCTGCTCGCAGCCAGCAACCACCGGGGAAAGAGAGGGCAGAGAGCAGCGCTTCTTTCTCGAGGGAGGGTTGGGATCTGCCTTTTCTCCGCTTCCCTTTCCTTTCGTTTGTATTTCTTCCTTGATTTTCCTGCCGAAGTCTTCTTCCCCTTTCTTAACGCCTGCTTAATCCTGAAGAAACCGAGTTTCTCCCTTTTTGTCTATGCCAGAAAAAGCACACGTTTTTCTGGAATTCAGTAGGAGTTACTTCCACAAAAGTAAATACAAGACGATGACCTTAATAACAGAGTTGGAAGGGACCTTGGAGATCATCTAGTCCAGCCTCCTGCTGTTGACACTTTCCTAGGAATAGGTTACGTTGCGTTACATTGCATTCAACTTGACTGAAGTGAAACTTTTTAAAAGAATGTTTCGGTCTGAGTAGCATTGCTGTAAAGGTCATTTAAATATTCTTGGTTTTGGTTTCATGAGTGCTGACTTGCCTATATTATTTTGGCCATCTTTATCATTCTTTAGCGATCTGTAGGTGAGCGTTATGGTTTATATGTGTTTTTGAGAGCATTCGCGCTTCACTCCTTTTGGACTTCAAGCAATGTATGGATAATACTTATATATTTGTTGCTATATAAATGTATAGCTTTGTTGGAATGCTTGACGTGATAAACTTTCTTATGATGCAACTGCTTCTATGTATTGACAGTGAATGGAAAACTGCAAAACTGAAATTCATTGAGCTGGAGATATATATATATCTCGTTTTTCCAAAAATAAAACCTCACTGGAAAATAAGCCCTAGCATGATTTTTCAGGATGCTTGTATTATAAGCCCTAACCCCAAAACAAGCAGCCAGTTAAGATCGTCACCCAGAGGGATGCATTTAGTATCATATTTTCCCCAAAATAAGATCCAATGCGTCTTTTGGAGCAACAATTAATATAAGACCGGGACTTATTTCGGGGAAACACAGTATATCAGTAGTGGATATATGAAAATCATTTTAAAGTTTGTGTTTGCAGCCCCAAGAGTTGCACTGAATAATTATTTGGTAATGTTTTCTTTCAAACGTATTGGGACAGAATCTACCATCAGTTAATAAATACTGATGTAGCAATTTAGTTTGTTTCAGTTTTGCACAACTTAAATCATAGTGCTTTTTGTCAGTTTGTAGCATTCAATACATTTTATGAAATGCAAAGAAATTCAGCCATTCCTATGCATCTGTTTCTATCCATAACAAACACAACTGTTGAGACAGGAAATCACAGGGGAATTTACAGTTTGAAGGAGATATCTGCTAGCTTGCTCAAACAAATTGAGACACATACTATGGAAGGATCAAAGGAAGCAATTTCCATTACATGTATATGCTTTCTGTTTTTAACTTATTGTCAAAAAGTTATTTGGTTCTTGTTTACAACTTTAGATAGGTAGTTTGGAAGAAAGGGCTTTAAATAAAATACTAGCATTTCATTGAGTAAATGCACTCAGGATCTGATTATGTCACACCTGTGAAGAAAGTATTTTAATGTTTGTTGTTGTGTTATTTTAATTTGCTGTACACCGCCCTGAGTCCGTGAGGAGAAGGGCGGTATAAAAATCTAATAAAATAAATAAGTAGCACGTAGAACGGCATCCATGTATATAAAAAGACAGCCCCTCTGAAACAACTGCTAGGCATGTTGATTACAAATTCACATCCATGTTGATTCTCGGTAGCAAGCCACAAATGAGTTGCTTTTGCCTTCTACTAGGTTGTTATTGTTTATTATTTTTTATGAATAACTCTTCCTATTTTCTCCACAACAACAGCCCTGTGAGGTGGGTTGAGCTGAGAAAGAGTGACTGGTCCAAAGTCATCCAACTGGCTTTCATCCCTAGTAGCTGCTGTTGGTATTTTCTAGCCTAGGACCAACTGGCACTTCTCTGTCCAAAAGGCAATCAAATTCAGCTTTGCTTTAGCATTTTGAGACCAGCCGTGAACATTTACTTGCGGTCATCTGCTCTAACATTTGTAGATGTACATTTCAATAAATGCTGCTATTTTTCCCAGGTCAGTTTATTGTGGTTTTATCTGCTTATTTGTCTGGAGCTTTTTACTGAGCATTTCAGTTTTTTACTCCTGCCCTTGTTCTGGTTGATTAACTTTCCAAACAATCATTAAAGAAATAATCAGTATAAGCATAATCGCTGGATCATAGCCATCATCTTTAAGATGACTTTCATGAGCACTTCAATACAAATAATAATGCTTGGGATTTTCTGGTATTTTGTACAATATCCATTTCTGGTCTCAGTTGTAGCATCCTAACCTTTGCTTTTACTTTAAAGTGTATTTAGAAATGGGATTATTTTTGCAGTTTGCAAACATTTGATATTTGCATATTTTGCGTATTTAGTTTGCATATTTTTACAATTTCTAAATAGTTATTTTTAGGAGAGTTTTCAGTATTTTTTTAAAAATAAAAACAGCTAAAGAAAGAAAGGATGTCCTAATACCTGATAATCCTTGCAAAATCTTCCTTTCCTCATATAAAAGGAGGCAAAAGAAATGTATGTATATGTGATTCATAAATTAATTATACATTTATGGCTTGACTACTTGCCACCATAAAATGAATAGTGATTCAAGATGTCTATGTCAGAAACAAGCTCTAGAAACATTAAAGAAAAATATCTAGATTCAATTATATATTTAAGGAGTAAATTAATCCTATACTGATACTAACTTGATATTACATGGATCTTTTTTATTAGTTTTTCTTTTATATTTATTTTAATTAAAAGTTCAAAAAATATATTAAATGTCCCGGAGTATTGATGTAGATTATTTGTGTGTATTTCATATTTATGTAGCCACACATCTCACAATCAATTGACTCACTAATAAAATAAAAATATAACAAGAATGTTTCCCCTTCTTCAAAGATCCACCTCCAAATTGGAAAACTGGAACAAAAAGTTATAATCTAAATAATTTATTTTAAAGTTAAAAAAGGGAAAGACTCAGGGGTTCAACTGGGCCTTGAAGTATGTTCATATTAGGAATTACATCAAAATACAGAAACAATCCAATTTATAATAGAGTGGAATATTTTATGACAATGTAAGTGTATCTTCAAAAGTGTTGCATATGAGATTCAGAAAATGAGTGCAATTAAATACTATTTCATGTAACAAAACGTGTATTTTGAACCTTGATTCCACATCTTTCTCAAAAACTGTTTTCTATACTTGATACATTGCAGGAGAAAATGTTTCATTTTGCTACAATGTCAATGCTTTATTTAGTTTACAGCTGCCTGCTTCTTTTTAGCAGATGAAAATAGATACAAGTTCAACCACTTGAGGCTCCATTTGCAACAAAAATTAAAGTCCATTAGTAAATTGAATAAACTATATTTTTAATTTCATATATCAAGCATATATATTTATGACCAAAGCAAGTTATACATAATACATTTATAAAGCATATACTGTAATTGCATTTAGTTCAATTATCTGGGGAGGAAAGCTGACAGGAACAAAATGCTTTCCATATGCTTCCAATATTTCCAGAATATTTGCATTGCTAGTAGTAAAAAGTAAGCCACCATTACTTAAAGTTTAATTCTGTGCTTAACTAGTGTTAATCACCTACACCTTAAATGAAAACAGAAGATATCTACTATATGGATTGTATTCCTCTGTGCCACCATTATTAAGGAGCCTCTGGTTATAATAGCTGAGCAGTGCACACTTATTTTATTTTCATATTTATTTTATTCATTTTTATTTGTTTAAATTTTTATACCGCCCTT
>JANHFO010002043.1:10954-25248 GCA_032468095.1 Pareas carinatus
CTCTTAATATATTTTAATGTTTGTGATTGTGCTATTTTAATTTGCTGTACACTGCCCTGAGTCCGTGAGGAGAAGGGCGGTATAAAAATCTAATAAAATGAATAAATAATAAATAAATACCATGTAAACATATAGGTATAAATAGGTATAAGCATATGCATAACAAATGAGTACAAACAAATGGAGCAGTAGGACGGGGATGGTAGGCATGCTGGTGCACTTAAGCACACTCCCTTACAGTTCTCTAAGGTATGGGGTGAGGTCCATGGTAGATAGTTTAAGGTTATAGTTTGGGAAGTTTGGGATGTAACAACAGTGTCAGGTAGTGAGTTCCAGGCACTGACTACTCTGTTGCTAAAGACATATTTTCTGCAATTGAGTCTGGAGCGGTTTACTTTGAGTTAGCCTGTGTATTATTGTGGTTGAAACTGAAGTAGTCATTGACAGGTAGAACATTGTAACAGACAATGTTGTGTACTCAGCTTAGGTCAGACTTCATATGGAGCATTTCTCCAATTAAGAAGTAGGTTTAACCTTCTCTGATATTCCATTCATTTTATACTTTGAGATACTATGAAGATAAAAAGAAAGAAAGCATGAAAAAGATGTATTACAAAACCCCCAGATGAATGAAGTAAAGGCAAGTCAGACTTTAATGGAAAAGCAAGTAATATATTACAATAATTTGACCTTCTTGGTTCCAAATTATTTCTACTTTTCATCCTTCATTTTATTGATGGAATGTGGTTAGAACATTAACGTGTTGGTTTTACATATTGTGAATGCTGAAGGAGGTCTTGAGTCCATATCTCATCTATGAGTCACTCTTAACCTGAAGTGTGCATTTGTTCCTCTCTGCATAAATGTCACATAATTATAACTTAATAAAGCTCATCTGTCTTGAAATTTTTCAAAGATCTTCTGAAAAAGAGGCTTTGGTTCCAGTATGTTATTTTTCTCCAATTTTTATTGGTAGTGTATAGTAAATGTCGGGTGTGCGTCTTTCCATCACTTCAGCTGTCCTTTCTTCCTTTTAAAAAGGAAGCGTTATGTTAAGATTTAATGGAAGTTTAGAAAAGCAGAGAGGCTGTAGCCACTGGAGAAAAGGTAGTGACAGCTAGAAAATACATCCTTTAGCTATCTGTCGGATACTAAGCAAAAGTCAGTGTGTTGAATCCGTGCCTGTTGGTTGTATTGAAACAAGAGAGTAAAGAATAACACCATATGTCAATACATTCAACAGAATTTAAAAACTTAGGACTTATTCTATACTGAAACACAGAAGATGATTAAATCAAAATAGTAAAGTCTTCATCAGGATATACTAATCCCTTCAATGAGACTAGCGTATTCATCTTGGATGAGTCACAAATAATTTCACATTAAGATTTAGAGCTGAGAAATAATCATGATTGTCTGGCTTGTCAATGAAGCTATACACATCCTAAACTGTTAAACAATTGCATTGTACTGCATTAGTCAATAGATTGCTCCTTTCAACAGAACATCTTGAAGTCTGTTTTTAAATGTTTGAATTGAGGTAGCCGCTATATTATCCTCAGTGTATTTGATGCATAGAATTCCTTTTTTCAGTTGTATTCCTTTGCATATAAGCCAGAAATTCTTGGATTCTGTGCAAGGATGCCTTATTTTTATATGTCTTTCATTCTGTCGCTGCCTGCAAAACTTTGTGTAGAATTAAGAACACATTTCATTTTAAATGCAGATAATATTAAAGAGGGAAGATGCAGTGCGTCTCAAAATGATTTTTCACAGCTTTTGAATTATAAACGGTTGACTTAAAAGTTTTCGAGATAGAGAGGGCGAGACGACTAAAATGCAACCGAATCTACACATGGAATAGTAGAATCCTAAGACTGTTCACTCATGTATTCTACATTGGATCACATAGGAAGTAGGCCACGTTTAGTGTTTCTCATGGAAAATGGAAAAATAAGTCCTTGAAAGCAGAAATCTAGCATATCGAAGTGATTAGCTGCCTCGGCAATATCATGCATAAATATGGTTTGCACATTATGGCTGGATGATCAGCTGTACTTCCTTTGCATAGAATTGAGAAAAAAATAATACAGCCTTCTTATACATAATTAGAGGTCACAGTTGCTTATCTACAGTAGAGCAGAAATAGAAGAAAACAATTTCAAAAATCAATCCAGTAGGATGTGCAATAGTACCACATATTTAGTATTTTCTCTTTTTACCGGGTATATGGTGTGTACCAGCACATTTATGTGTTTTAACTGTAAGATTTGGTGAGAAAAATTGCCTCTTGGTATAGGTGTACATATCTGTTCCTCTACGTGAATTCTATTGCCTTTTTCACCTTCACCTTCTAGTTTCAAAATCCTTGACTAATTGTTTTGAAATACAAGTAATCCTAAAGACCATTCAGAAGCTAAATATGATACAACAATTCTATTTGTATCAGATTTCAAAAGCTTTATCCAGATTATACCTGTGGATTATTCTTGGAACTGTAACTCATATTTTGATATGACGTAAACTTCACAGCTATCTAAAATCATTGAATTTGTTTATTTATTGCAAATTCTTTTTCAATCTTGCGACTCTCAGAGGTTTTGGAATTGATTTGTCAATCTCTGAATAAAACAATTATAAAACATATTTTTAAATCCCTCTGCACAGTACTAAGATAGTTGTCTAATATAAACAATAGCAGAAGAGAGGTCAATGAATACCACATGTGAAATATTATTTTGGATAAGATAGAAATAGATTTTATTCTTTCTGACTTCCATTATCCTGTTTCTCAATCATCTGCCATTTATGTTTGAAGATACATTTCCTCAATTTAAGGAAAGGAAATATTTTATTGAGTGACTTGTGAACATCCCAGATCTGCATGATAATCATTTTATAGCACAGGAGCTGTCCATGAAAGATGAATAAAAACCATGAGTCATGATTCATTTAACTTTTGAACTTCAACCGTATTTTAAAAATATTAAAAATTCTACATCAATGTTGGCTAATACTTCTATTGCTTCAACTCAATTTCACCAAAAGGTGCGCAAGCTTTTTACTCTGCTCAGAGTAGGTGGTAAATAATTAAAAGGGAAGAAAAGGAAAAATGCTTACATGACTTTCAACGTAGGGCTATATAATCTTCAGTGGGATAATTGGTAGACATGCGAATTTGATTTTCTTTTTCAAAGAATGGTAGATTCTTGTAGAGAGTTCTAAGCTTGAAACAGCACTAGGCGATATTCTTTGTTAAAAATAAAATAAGAATCAAATTCAGTGTTCTCAATGTTTTTATGCAATTAGATACAGTAAAAGATTAGTTCTTCACATTAATCGGTATGGTTGCAAACATTCTGCCAGAAACACTGAAATGCTTCTAAAATTAATATTCACAATGAGGGACAAAAAGAGCTAGTTATGTTTAAAGTTATGTTTCCAATGAATTACTATACCTACCTTTCAAGTTAAGACATTGTGTTGCTAGATTCCTAGAGCTGAATCCAACTCCTTTGAGTGAATGAATTCAAATTGAAGGATGAAATATGAGGAATGTATGAGGAACTAAGCATGTTAGCCTAATGAAGAAAAGGCTATGATAGGATGATATGACAGCTGTCTTGGAGGGTAGTCACAAGCAGGAAAGGGTTGACTTATTCTCCAAAGCACTTGCGGGCAGGACAAGAAGCAATGACTCCTTAAATGGAAATCCAATCCAGAACTAAGGAGAACAGTAACAACAATGAATCAATGAATTAGCTTACCTTCCGGAGTTATGGGTACTCTATCATAGGGGGACTTCAAGAAAAGATTGGACACCTATTTGACTGGGATACAATAAGGTCTCCCTCGGCAGGGGATTGGACTAGAAGACCTCCAAGGTCCCTTCCAATCCTATGATTCTATGAAACATCCCAAACATACCATTATTAGATACATATATAGACCAAGGGCATGTGCTCACAACAATTCTGGATAAATATTCTAGCCTCCTAGATGAAATCTGTGCCTTAAAAGTTTGTGGTACATTTGGATACGATCATATCCATGACTTTGCTAGATAGAGATGATAAAGAGTTGTAGGCCCTTATATCTAAGTGTGAATGAAATAGGTTCTAAAGAAAGAACATCTGTCCAGAGGCACCAGTGTTTGTTGTGCTCCTTTTGATCAAGCCAGCATAGGATGTATTTACTAATTATTTACTTAACCTAAGGTGGAGCTGCTTTATCACATACATCACGTATAAAGCTTTCCTCCACTTTCTCTTCAATGCCATGAATATAAAATTGTTGTAAACACATGACTTTTGGTATCTTAAAGACCAGCTTAGTTATCACTGAATATAAAACAAATAAAAGCGTCAAATGTGAAATTCAGTTTTTTGACAGAAAAGAACAAACTTCACTCATCTCTTTAAAAAAAACACCTTCAAAATACAGAAAAGGGAAAAATCGGAGAACACAGTGAAGGAAAAATATTTAATAACAGCCTTTCATTATTTGTTTGATGGATCTAATTTAGCATCCTTACCTCCCTTATGTAATCCAAAGCAAAGGAACATCTTTAAGTACATGAAGACTGTCAGAAGGAACATCTGAAGGGCACCAAGAGCAGGTTCTTCTAAGTGAATTTGAAAAGAAGCGGCAGCACTATTAAGCTCCTGCTTCTTTTTCAGAACTAATAAAAATCATTTAGAGGAGAATTGTGATTCTCTAATAGGTGATTTTAAAGGAAAGCATGGTCCCTGTTCAAATATTTGCAGATACATTTGACAGAATCCTTGGAACGGACAGAGATTACCTATACAGAATTTCTTCCATCATTTTCTGTTATTCAGTTCCTAAATATTCAGGTTCCATGCACCATAACCTAAAGCAAGCCAAATCAAATAATGCTACAAATTAAAATGTTAGGAAACCAGAAATCTATTCTGAGCTGCAAATTGAACTCAAGGTAGTCCCCATTCTTTCTTTAAAAAAAAACTGCACTCAAAGATTCTTCCAGCTTGCTTCATTTCAGCAATATAATTAGGCAGCTCTTTCTTCTTCTCCTATTTCCATTCTTGTTTGGTTTTGAGAGTCTACAGTTGAGCAAATAGGTTTTCTTAATCTTAATGATGGCTACACAACTGAATTGAACTAACCTCCTTATATAATTAATTCTGATGGTAGCCAACATAATACTATGGTCACCATTGGGCTCACTGCTGCAAATGTTCTTCTCCCTTTGTCCCTTTTTTATATATGTTTAAAAGAGTCAGTTTGGTGTAGTGGTTAAGGCATCTGGGTAGAAACTGGGAAACAGACAGTTCCAGGCCATTTTAGGCACGAGACCAGCTGGGTGACCTTGGGCCAGTTCCTCTACCTCAGTCTTGGAAAGGAGAC
The DNA here is from genome assembly GCA_032468095.1 of Pareas carinatus. Taxonomy (NCBI): domain Eukaryota; kingdom Metazoa; phylum Chordata; class Lepidosauria; order Squamata; family Pareidae; genus Pareas; species Pareas carinatus. The sequence goes on from JANHFO010002043.1 coordinate 16,343, forward strand.
AAAGGCCTTCAGAAAAACTTTACCAAGCAAACTTCAGGAACTATTCCGGACAGTCACCAGGAACTATACCCAGATCTGGTCAGATTAAGTATATCACACTGTCTGTTTGGTTGCAGACCACGGACAAACCCTTAGCCATGGATTCCACCAGTACACTGACATTTTCCAAAATTAGGTTAAATGGAAACAAATGCTTTTGATTAACTTCAAGAGGGATCTCATCTGATAGGAAATATTCTAAGTCCCAGTGAAACCTGAGCAAAAAATGTGTGTCCGTCTGTGTGAGTGACAGAAGGAGAGAACCTGCTTCCTCCTATTTCTCTTCCTGATTTACATGTGGAAAACTTTCCACGTTTTTTTGCTGGCAGAGCCCTGGATCAGATCGAGACAATTTTCTGGGATGGCCCAGTCTAACCATTCTGGATTAATTAGACAAAGAGTGGAATCCAGAGACTTGGACCCTCGCAGTTGTTCGTCCTCCGCCGTCACCCTTCGGATTTACCAGAAGACCCTCACTGAAGGGGAAGACCCCCCCCCGGGCAGAGACAGGACCTTCCAAGGCGCCTTCAAGAGATGGGCGAGCTCGGAGGAGCGAGCGAAGGTGCCGAGGGGGACGGAGGGTGGTGAGGAGTGGGCTCAGCAATGATGAGTCAGCTCCCCCCGCCCGTCACTCCGCGGCTCCGGGGGCGGAGGAAAAGCGAACTCCGCCGGCGAAGCTATAAAAGCGGAGGGGGCAGGAGGCGCGCAGAGGAGGCGGCTGCCGGGGACGGGCGGACGAAAGCGGGACGCGAGGGCGGACTCCACGCCCAGCACGCTGAGCGCCCGGCCCCGAGCCCCAGCTTTTCACCAGCCTGCTAGCGGGATGCCCCGGACCAGCTAGCGGAAGGCGGACGGCTGTCTGCGTTCCGGGACAGCGACCGAGCGACCGAGCAGGCTGTCAGCCGTCGTTCCCCGAGCCGGTCCTCGCTCAGGGCAGGTCGGGGTTGAGTTTGTCCCACCGCGAAAGGCGGGAAGCGACCCGGGACTGTTTCCTGCCCTAGTCGTCCCAGCCGAGCGTCGCGGGTGGGAGGCTCCCTCCCCGGGTTCGGCCGCCGCCTCTCGCCCGGGACCCGGTCCCCGTCTCCTTTCCTTCCTCCGCGACTGGCTCTCCGGCTGAGAAGGAGGGGGGGGCGCCCGTCATGCCGCCCCGGAGACCCTGAGCGGGAGCTCTGCCCGTCGCTCGCGCTGCTCCGACGGCCGGAGGGTTCGTCTCCCGCGCCGACGCCGGGGCTCTGCAGAAGCTGCCCAGCCCTGCCCGGGGAAGGAAGACGCCTAGGAAGAGGGCAGAGACGATCATGCGGAGCTGGACTAAGTTCTCCTCCCGCCCTCTCCTCTTGCTAGCCGCGCTCTTGGTGGCGGAGAGCTCCCAGCTCGACGGCGCGAAGGCGAACGCGATCAAGGCCACCCTCATGGGCGAGACGCCGACCCAGGCGGCCAACAGGTCGGCAGCCTCCCACCAAGGACTCTCCCTGGGGAGTGGCAAGAAAGGCAAGCTCTTCGGCCAGGGGGGGAAAGACCTCAAGCACTATCACCGACAAGGCGAGGTAAGGTGCATCCGCGCCGCCCTGGGCTTCCCTCCGCCTGCTTCTTTCCGGACGGGTCCCGTGAAGGAGCGGGTCTCAGGGCGCACGTCTAGAGCTCCGCGCTTTGGGGACGGGCGGTAATCGTGGAGAGGTGGCAAGCAAGAAGGGGAGGTTAGACCGGGAAGACAGGGGTGCCTTATCCAGGGTAACGGCGTCCCTCCCTCCTCCTCAAGAACCTCAGATAGGTATAAATCCCTCCAAGAACCTATTGGGCGATTTAAGATTTGTACCTCGCGGTCCTGCCATTTGGAGATAGGCTCTTTCTAGAGAGGCTCTTGTTCTGGAATACTTGGACAGTAAATAATAAGGGTAGCACGAATGGAGGATTGGAGACTCGGTTCCTCAAGTTTCTAGCGCTCTGTGGGCACATTGTTGCAGCAGTAAATGACAATGATGATCGTATTACTATTATGACCACCCAACGGTCCTTTTTCAGCATCTTCCTGTTTGTTTTTAATGTAAATGCACCGAGATTTAAAAGGAAGTACAAACATTGCAATGTTTCAAACCACAATGTGGACATCAGGTTAGCTCTGGGAAGATCTGCAGCCGGGGCTTTTCACGGCAGTTTTTAAACTGGGGGACGAGGGCTAGTGTTTAAAATACTTGATGCTATTCCCATTATGGATGAGTATGGAAGTAGTAAATTTCAAATCAGGGACCAGTAAGCCTTGTTCCTCGAGGAGTAGGACATTCCTCCGTTCCCGTGAGGAATTATTAAATGGAGTGAGATGGAACTTTTTCAATCTCTTCCAGTAATACTAGTTCCTAACCAGAATTTTAGCAATAGAACAGATGTAACTCCAGAGACCTGTGGCCAGATCTCCCCACAAAAACTTAGAAGCAGCTGTAAAAATGAGAAAGAAGAACTGGAGGGGAAGAAGGAGAGTTTTCTATTGTTTTTCTTCTATTGCTAGCCCGATTATAGAAATAAAACCGTGCAGAATATCATTTTCATAGGGTAGCCCTATTCATCTCTTCCAACAAACATAGGGCATTTTAAAGGCAAGACCTTTAAAATAGCATAAGATATCAGCTGGCAATCCACTGACTTTATGGAATAAGGAAGTCATGAATCCTTAGCATGGCACAAAAATCTCTGCTGTTTCTTTAACACAGAAGATGTCTTGAAGATATGATGTGTTTGACTAGAACTTTTGTGGTAACCCTGCTAATAGGTCTTGTTGCCTGAGACATCTGGAGAGCCATAGAAGTGCTTTTTCCTATGGACCAGCACCGCACTAAGTAGCTTTAATAGAGTTCAAGTTTTTTTTTTTAAAAAAGCAGGTTAAATTACATCTCCTTCAACTTGGTGGACTCGGAGTTCAAGATCCCTCACTCCCCTGCATCTACTTTTAAAAAACACTTGGAGAAATCTTGCAGCGTTTTATCTTTCTTTGCTTAGAGTTTAGTGCCTCTGAGTTAAGAAAGCAGAAAATAGAAAATAGGAACTTGATCGTTTGTTAAGTATGCTGGTCAGAAAACTGATAAAGCCAGCAAAGATGACTTTAAGAATAATTCTGTATTTTATATGAGTGAATAACTGTAGGTGGCTATTTCAAGGTCACAAAATAGGCACGTAAGTTACAAATTGTTATGGGTCTTTCCCCTTCTGCCTTCTTTCCCCCCTTCTTTTCTTCTCCATTTGGGCTTTTCATGAGTTGGTTAGAACTGTTGCCTCCTTAATTATCTTGAACTAAATGATTGGAGGATAATAATGATGATGATGATGATGATTTCACAGGCTTTAAAAGGTTCTGTTATGCATTTGTTTTAAAGGGAGTGAAGAATCTGCATGATTGTTATATATGCCAATAGCCTTGTCATGTATGCCAGGTTTTCTTACCAAACAATCAAAAAACAGTGACAACCCAATAGCCTAGAATCAAGCAGTGCCCCAAGGGTATCAGTTCTGTTCTTAACAGACATCTTTCAGAAGTTGATATGAGTAATGTGATTGACCAGATCCTCATTTTTTTAAAAAATTGAAAAGTCTGAATAATAGATTTTTATGTATAATTTTAAGTCTCTTATGAAGCAAACGTATCCCAGTGTATTTTTCTGGAAGAGGTATTGCATCCATCAACTGCTTGATTTTTGGACCATTTCCCAGTCAGATGATCTCAAATCCATTCGCTAACATTCCTTGACTTCCTGCAAAGATAGAGTAACTGATGTCTGTTTTAATAGGAAACCATCCAATATATATTCATTCAAAATGCGGTTTCCATTAACAAGGCAAACAGCATAGAGTCCTCAAGCAAGGAAATCCAGAATTCTTGATATTCAGTCTGAATATAGGTAGCATTAAAGTGAAGATTTATATTGGTGATAACAAGAGTTAAGTTTTTTCTCATTGTGTGACTAAAGAAATGCTAAAATATTTTACAATTAGAAAACAGCTGTCAGTGGAATGACTATCTAGTCAGATTTTGTGTCCTTTATTAGTTCTGTAATCTTTGTTTGATAGGTAACAGAAAATATTTTAGTGGTTCCCCCACAACTTGTATTATTATGAAACCCATCTTTATTATACAGGTATGATTTTGATGACTTAGATTTAATTTCTTTGCAATGAAAAAAGGAACTTATTTGTCTGCTAGCTAAATGATGGTGGCTTTGCCAGAGGTGCTTTTTCAAAGGCAACTGGACCTTCTTTGTTTTGCTTGAAAATATTTTGCTTTTCATTCAAGAAGCTTCTTCAGTTGAACAGAAGTTGAACTGAGTTGAACTGAACTGAACTGAAGAAGCTTCTTGGATGAGAAGTGAAACCTCTTCAAGCAAAACAAAGAAAGTTCAGTTGCCTTTTGAAAAAGCACCTCTGAGACAACCATGACCTGCATGATAGAGACAGTTCATCAAGCCTTCATAGACATGATGATGGCTTTCTTTTTTTTCTCCCTCTTCCATCACAGCTCCATGTCTTGTCTCATGCAGCCCTATGTGGCTGGAACAAATGCCACTATAGTCAGAAAAATAAGTTTCCTTAGATTATGGTCCATCTAGACTAATAGTAGCTTTTGGTGACATTCTGTGCAAAGCTATGTTCTAATTGGAAGTTCTATTCATTAATAAGTCTCATTTCTTGTGTTTTGGGTTCTAAGTATTGCTTTTATCAAATCTACCTGGGAAAGTTAACTGGAACCTTGCATCGCTCTCCAATCTTCTCTAATATTTCAAAGTTTGCTCCCTAATAAGGAATGGACTTTGACTAACTTCTGATGTCTATGTGATAAAGATTATAAACTTTCTGGGCATGTTAAACATCATATTTTGTATGTTCCGTACACATTGTACCCAATGCTAATTATTTCATGGCTAGAAAACTGTCCCACTTCCACTCAGATACAGTGGACTTTCTCCGTGCACTTAGTGAAAGGGAATAATTGCTATCCATTTTCTCCAGAAAAAGGTCAATGATTATTCCCCTTCCTCTTCTTCCATGAAGCATATCTTTCTGTATAGGGGAATGCTTTATCCTACTTCCTTATGAAGGGAATAGAATGGTCCATGTGGAATGTGACAAAGAATAATTGCTCAATAATTCCTCTTATTCAAAGTGATTTCTGTTTGAGAGACTTTTTGGAGGGGAAATGCCAAAATGCTATGAACCAATTAGGGATCACTCATAGGATGCCTCTCAACCAAAACTTTGCAAATTCTGTTTTAGGGTTTGCAATTCAGAAAGAAAGCACCATAGCAAATAACATCTTTCTATGTCTGCTTACTTCCACTGTCCATATTGCTATGTATATGCTTGTGTTTTTGTGTGTGCACACACTGACTCCAAGTATCAAAATTTCCATGAAATATATTCAATATCAAGTTATTCTTCGTACAATTGACCACGTTCTGTTACAGTACTTGAAAACTTTGTGCTCCAGAGAGATGATAAACGAGTTCTGCATCTGAATAATACTTTAATTTTTTTATACATGGAATTTTATGTTGGGGTGAAGTTAAACAGACAGGCATTAAAAGAATGGGAAAATGAAAATTTAACCTAAAGAAATTTAACCTATCTGTTTTAAGAGATATTTCAATTATTTCTGCGGCTGGTTCTAACTCTTAGTAATTATATTTCTTTGGATAAAGATAAGGCAGAACTAAACCTTCTAGTCCATTAGCAGGGTTTTGGAGAAATTGAGGGCAATATGCTTTTTGAGAGAATTTGATTGCTTAAATTATGTAGCTGAGTTATACTTCATGAAACAAATATCTTATCCATAGGCAAGTGGACGAATACTTTGCTCCATTCTGTATTAATTAGCCAAATGCAACTAAACAGATTAATGATCGTAATTTTTCCATTACATGTGGATGCTGCTGCTTGCTTGCCCTATGTAGAAATGGAAGGATGTGCAGCCGAAAATAAGACTATAGGAAACAGCACTCCTCGCCTTTCCAAGTAGTAAAGTCAACTTTAAAAGGCCCAGATAAATTTAAGAAAATTTTTCAAGCATCCCGTGAATAAAGTAGAAAAACAGAAACCTCTTTTTCAATAGAAGGGAGCTTTTGAAGAATTGGAGAGCAGATTATATCCCCAGATAAACTAAAAGCATGTGGAAAAAGGAAAGGAATAGCAATGTCTACTAGCAAATCAGAAGTCATTTCTTTTGCGCTGTTAATGACTTCTACATATTGTGATAGAAAGGCAGGGAGATGAATCTGTAGCAGGAAAAAAAATGTACTGGATCACTTTCTCCTATAACTTTCTAGATTCAGTACTAAAAGGAAAAGATTAGCTTTTGGTTCTTCCATCAGTGGCTCGTATATTTAAGACTGCAGGATAAGCAATATCAGTGGTGGCTTTTTTTTTAAAATTTTTTTTAAGGACTGCTCAGATGAAGGTCATAGTGTCAGAGCATGAAATCTGCTGTATTTAAAAATAATGGTTACATGAATTCCAGTTAATTAGTACATAACAATTTTGTTTAAAAGAAACCATTATTAGATTAGTAGTTCTTAAGTTGTTTAGACTATTGGAATTTGTTTTGAGGGAAACAAGAAATTGTTTCCCTCAAAATATCAAAGCTTTCTTCTCACTTTTTTTTATTTTTACCCTTGATCTTTATGGCTATGACATTTACCCAAAAATTTGTGGATGGTGGGGGTTATAGTGACTAAGGCAGTGCTTCCCAAACCTGGGCCAATTACCCAAAATTGAATAAAAGTGCCCTTTTCTATTTTTGGAGAGTGACACATTTCCCAATCACAACAGGGGACATTCTGATAAGTGGTTTTATATAATAAAGGAAAGTTTGGGACCATTGCCTTAGCATTAGGAGAATCAGGCTCAGAAAAGTTTGTATGATTTTGGGGGAAACCTTGTAATCTCTCAATCTAAGCCATTGAAATGTATAAATACTTTGTGTGTGTGTGTGTGTGTGTGTGTGTGTGTGTGTGTGTGTGTGATGTTTATTACTGCCAAAGTCCAAAATAAAAGCTTTTAACTATATAGAATACATCTCTCTTTTTAAAATGGTAGAACTGAATTTGAAAAAAGGTTTGAACCATTAAACGTTGCTTAGGCACAAAAGAAACTATATATAATATAGTTCTTATTGGTATTACAAAGTTCCAGACTTGATTTCCTTGTATGTTAATAAAAGGACAGTAGGTATAATTCTAGTCTACATGTTAAAAATGTATATGTCCATAGAAGAAAAGTCAGCATTTGCTGGGATGAATTGATTTGCCTACAAAAGATTTCATACTTGACTTAAAACTGATACCATAAAGCCACAAGGAATGGACCATATCTATAGAGCATTCTGTTATCTCTTAGACTTTGTATTCATATTTTGGTTATGTGGGCTCAGTTTGCATTCCATGTAGCAGCATATACAGATTTTTCTACTGAATATATGTTTCTGCAGCTAATCTTGACAATTTAGCAAATATATTGTTTCGAAGTATGCACTTAAAATGTTTTAAGTATACAGTTACACTTTTAAATACAGAGCTAAAAAAGTAATATTATTTAGCCTTGCGGAATTAAAAAAAAGTTTAAAGATTTAATTCATCTAGAATTTGTGCAGATTTCCTTTGCATCCCCATTTCGAAGCTAGCATTCTTCTCATCATCTGCACAGCTCTTTCTTTTCTTTCATACTGGAAAGAATATGCAATGAACTTGTTTACTTTTTCACATAGTCCCCAACTTCATTTAACAGCTATTAAACTTGACTCTTCGCTAAGTTTATGCATCCTTTTTTAACAGTAATTTCATAAAATATTACAAGTATAATAATTAAAAAACACCTAATACAAACTTGAAAAAAGAAGAGACTAGAACAGAAAAGAAAAAAATAGAAATAATAGAAAGACAGAAAAATATGAATATAACAAAGAAAAGGAAATAAAGAAATGATTTCCAGGTTCATCACAAGTATAAATAATTTTTGTAAAATTCTCTTAAAATTCAACAATGATCTCTTCTTCCTATTCCCTTCTTATCTATAAGCAAATCATTAAAGACCTCATCATTTCAATTCTGAACGTGAATAGTCCATTAAGTCTTATTCAAGACAACAACATATCTTTTTTTAATCTTGATCAAATAAATCAACTTTATATTTCTTCTTTTTACTTTTAACAATTTTGATCTTTATTTCCTTCAAATAATGTCCTAAAACTTGATTACTTTGTCCCTTTTCACAAAATTCTTCAAAGATTTAACAAGCCTCTTTTAAAAATCCAATATAGGTCATTCTCTTGATTGCTATTTATATTACCCAGTTTCTTTTGAATGTCCAGTATAGCATTTTTTTCTATATCATTCTTGTAGCTTGTCAGTTTTAATTCCACTTCAGTTTAGTCTTTGTTTTGTGCAGTAAAATCTGTTCCTTTTCCATAACATAACAGTTTATCAATAGAAATAGACTTATAATTAATTTCTGGGTCCATTATTTAGGAATATCCTTCAATATGTCAAATGTTAAAATACTTTGAACCATTCTGTATTAATTAGTCAAATGTAAGAGTTCTTTTCCTATAATTGTAATCTTTAGTGTTTCCAGTGGCTTTCTGTCCAGCCTTCAGATTCCATCCTATAATCTTTTTTTTATAATTCAAAACTAAGTATTTTTTCATGGGAAGAATTTTTATAAGTAACTAGTTGACCTGGCCACGCGTTGCTGTGGCTCAGTTTGGGGCTGTTAAAAGTGGCTGAGGCGGAAATGCACTCCCCCCCCAAATCCAGGCACTCTCTCTCTTCTCTCACTCTCTCTCTCTCCTCCTCTCACTTTCTCCCCTCTAACTATCTTTCCCCCCTCCCCTCCTC
>JANHFO010002043.1:81044-92183 GCA_032468095.1 Pareas carinatus
ATGCAGAGCTCCCCTTCCCTTCTCCATGTGCGTCTGAGGACATTTCTGACAACACTTGCCCCTCTTCCCAGCAGCTCAAAGGGAGCACTTCCTCCCTCCCCTCTCTGGGGTAAGGCGGGAGGCTCAAATGCGGCGCGGAGTCTGTGGCGAAGGTGAGAGAGGAGAGGAACTAGGTTGGAGGTGATCATAGCTCACAGCGGGCTGCAGAAGCTAGGGTAGGTCGCCGGAAGGCCCACGGCGAGCTCGTGTACGGAGAGTCACTGATGGCCATGAGGTGTACGTGTGTGCTGCTGTGTTGGCACTTTGCGATAAATAAGTGGTTTTTGGGTTGCAGTTTGGGCACTCGATCTCTAAAAGATTTGCCATCACTGCCATAGGGAATGCCCTTTATCCTGGGGATGGGGAAAACATCTGTACTTGGTCAGGACTTGCAGCTCATTTTGTCTGCACTTTGTTGATCAACTATTTATTTCCTCCACTAACACAATACAACTTGGTTCATTACTTCAAATGGATACTGCGCAAATGCTCTTATGTCCTAAAGAATGTAAACGAGCTTGGTTGCATATTCAATTAAAAAGTAATAGTATCAGCAAGCAAATATTAGCTTTGGTGAGTGGGAAGCCTGTGCAAGAAGCCCATCGCAATACAGTGGCCTAACCTTAAAATAGGAGCAAATTAAAGTCAGTTCAGTGTAGTAGTTAAAGTGCTGGCCTTCGAAACCAGGAGGCTTTGAGTTCTAGTTCCGCCTTAGGCATGAGAGTCGGTTTGATGACTTTGGACCAGTCATTCTCCCTAAGACCAACTCATGTCACAGGATTATTGATGGGAAAATAGGAAGAGGAAGGAATATTAGATATATTTGCTGCCCTGATTTATTTATAAAAATAAAGATGGGATTAAAACGATCCAATTTATAATAGCATTAGTTTAACTTATTTTACAAAGTATAAATTTGTTCCACCTGAGGCTGAAAACCTGAAGAACTGAAGTCCAAAGAAGCTGTCCGATACTTAAAATAGCATTTGGCATCGGGCAGAGACTGAATGAACAACCACAAATCAAGATCAGATCAGGGGCTCTTGTGCAGTCAAGAAGGAGATTAAGGAATTGTTAACTGCCCAGGGTTCATTTTGGAAGGGAAAGCAGGCTTTCAGTCAGATACACAAGTAAACTCATATCTTCCCATGGCTTCCTTCAGTTAGGTAATATAGTACCTCAATTTAGCTTGCAGCCAACTCCACACTTTGCTGTATTGTTATACACAAGAATCTGTCATATTAGAATTTCCTACCATATACAAAAAGCATTGTTTTTCTAAGCATTTGCAGACCGCATTGCTTTGAGAGTGCGAGAGGTTCATGCAGAAATAAGAGACATACAATCTTGAAGATTTGCTTAATGGTATATATATAGAGCGCCAGTTTGGTCTAGTGGTTAAAGCATCAGGCTAGAAACCAGGGGGAGGCTGTGAGTTCTAGTTCTGCCTTTGCCATGAAAGCCAGTTGGGTGAATTGGGCCAGTCATTCTTTCTCAGCCTAACTCACCTCACAGGGCTATTGTTGCTATGGAGAAAATAGGAGGGGGATGGTGCGATGAATATGTTCACTGCCTGATTTGTAAAAGTAATAAAAGCAGGATATGAATAAACAAACAAATACAGTAAATAAGGTTTGGGCTGAGCAACAATTAAGTTTTAAAGGGGAAAAGGTGATTCGAAGCAGGCAGATCGTGCCACAGAGACAAACCAGGTATATTTTTTCTTAGGACTCTGTGATGGATATGCAAACTTACACAAAGAGGCAGCTCCAAATAACCTTTTCCTTTTTGAATCCAGAACACTGTGCAACCCTAATATACAAAAAAAAAAAAACTCAGAACCTTTCAAGCACCAATAAATTGCATTAGTCCTATAATCAGCCTTATCTTCCACAACTAGCATTACACACTACATTTACATTTTGAGAAACCATCACCACCAGCAGAAGGCTGGATAACAGCACTCGGCATTTGCTTTTGAAATGCTGAGAATGTTTTGAAAAACCATGATTTTAGATGTATTTCTGAGTTAGAAATACAACACATTCTTGCCTTCACTTTTACATTTGCCAGATACACTTCCTCGCCTGTCATTGCTGGCACTATTCATTAAACAGAAAAAGTCTTTCCAGATAAAATGGGCCAGAATGGTGATAACTTATTTTACGTCTTATCTTGGCTTCAAGAACAGCTAGGGACTAGTTCTTAAATTAAAAGAGGTTAAAAAAAGGGCATCATGGCTCACAGATGCCCATAATGTCCTTGAACACTTATGCTCAATTATGGCAATCAAATACTTTCTTAATTACACTTTTTGTTCAGCTTCTCTCTCTATGTGTGAACCCGCACGTATGTTCATGTATGTGTGTATTTACCATACACTGACAATTCCTAGCCAGGAAGAGAGGAGAACTACCTAGGAGAAAGGCTAGATGAGCATACTACTATAGCAATAGGAATACCAATAGCACTTAAGACTTCTATACAACCCCAAATGCTTTACAGCACTCTCTGGGCAGTTTACAATGTCAGCATATTGTCCCCGATGTGGGCTCTCATTCTACCCACCTCGGAATGATGGAAGGCTGAGTCAACTTTGATCCCCGTCAGACTCGAACTCCAGGCTGTGGACAGAGTTTGCCTGCAATACTCCATTCTAACCCCTGCACCACCAGGGTTCCTATACACTGAAAACTTTTTGCAAAGGGCTCCCCCCTCCCCCTGCCATATACATATAAACTAACTCTTATGAGTACATCAGTTTCTAAGAGCGGAACACTATACCTATTTTTGGAAAACCAATCTTACTTATTTTTGATAATAATGTAGGACTGCACTTTCAACTTTTGGTACTAGACAACCTGCAATATGTTGGCTCATCATTTCAGAGATATTTCCATTTACATAAACAGGGAAACAGAATGACCACAAGGTGGGCAAAACAGAAGTGGCTTCCAACTTTCTGCTGGCTTCTCCATTGGCTTTCCTTATAGGAAATTGCTATTGGAAATAACAATTACATGACCACAGATGATCACAGTGTGCCACTGTGCCCAATTGAAGATTATAAATAAGCAGACATGAGAGTTTTTGTAGAGATTAAGGCATTAGAGTGATGATTAGTAAACTATTTTGGATGAAGGCTCCCTGGAAACAAGACATTTCCCAATAGTAAAAGCGAAGGATTCCTGTTAGTCACCTCAGTAGTAACAGATGTGTATATTTTTATACTTGGCTCTATTCCAGTATACACATGATCTAACTGGAACTTCAGTGGGATCATAATACATACTTAGAAATAAAATCTGCTGGGACAGCACATTTAAACTACAGCTGCTTAGAACTGAAAATGGTTAGAAAGAAAGATTTCAGTATTGCTTAGGTTATGTAAATGCATTTCATATTTTCCATCTAGAAAACAGTTATATGGTGTCAACTTTACATGCTACTTCAAAAAGAGTCCATTATTACATGACCAATATTTATGATCCATCAAGATAGGTGAAGCAATCCACCTTCAAGCCTCTAAAACCCTATATTGAATCAATCTGTTATTTTTTTCCTGGAGTCATATAAATATCAATGTCCAAGAAAGATAATTATTTTCCAGACATATTTCTAACTAGTATTTGTTGGCTTGCTTTTATTTTCTTTCGGTTACCCAAATATTTTTAATGGCAAACTGCCATTGTTTCAGAGGGCTCAGGGCATCTCTAGCAGACAAATCTTCTTCTTCTAAAGGTGATGGGATGACTTCCAGATTTTAGTTATTCAGCTGGGCTCACAGATGTACAGAAAGAGAGAAGAAGAAAAGCATTCATCTGTCACCACAAAATAACTGAGGATTAAAGTTCATGCCCTGTAAACAATGCATTTCTTGTTTGTTCAACAGAAGCACTTTCTTCCTGGTTTGTAAAGTTGTTCTCTGCCTAATGAGCAATTAAAATAAAATGTTTCTGCATCAAAGTAATGCTCAATAGTATTGCATCAATATCAATCATTTCTTACTTTGCCTTCAAAGACAGTAAACACATGAGTGCTGGAGCATTCAGAGGCAAAACAAAGTGCAAAAATTAATTTAAAATACAGAAATATCATAGAAATATTAAAGAAGATATGGTTTAAAACTTTTTCATTTAGCATTGCTATACATGTCATTAATTTTTTTGTCTTGTCTCCTTAATTCCCAGAGTCAGACTGAGCACAATAAAAGAAAATGTATCTAGGACATTTTTACAGGGCAGCCTGATCCAATGCAGGATCACTGCATGAAAGGGCCAAGAAATCATTTTTCTTCTTGCTGGATAGAAGTTTTTAATCTCTTTAATGAATAAAATAGGTCAATTTCCCTAGGGAATTTTCTCTGGGTAAAAATTCACTAGGAGTGTTGCAACTGAAGTCTTTGCAGCTTTTCCATGTACTTTGTTTAGAGACTCAGCTGCCCACAATGGCATTACAGCTGTGTTTCCTGGAACAAAGATTTGATTTCTTGGGCTAAAAAAGCCTCTTGGCATATATCTAAAGAAACAAAAATAGCTGACAAAAGATAATTGTCCCTGGCTAAGGTGTTGGCAAGATGTACTTCTATGTATCAGCAATGCCACACTGGGAGAAAAGTCCAATGGGTGGGGCAATATATGAGGAAGCAGGAAATGCACACAAAAGATAACTTATGAAAAACCAGACATGAACCAGTACACCAATCACTCCCACTTCTGGCTGTAGCATATTTCATCGTCACTACATCGCTGCTTTCTCTTCTCATAACAGACATATCTTTTGCATACCTTGGCCTGCATAGCTGTGTCAAGAAAGCAATACTGAAGTACCAGGCATTAAGAAGCTGATGTAGAGTAGGTCCTCTTGAAATTTGACCAGGAAATCACATCTCAGGATTAAGGAGACATTTCATAGGCTTATCAGTATAGCTCATGCATCAACCGAGAATGTTACACACAGAGGAAAGGGCTCCCCTTTCTTCACTGCGGCATTATGGTAGGTGGAGTCATATTCAACAGCAATAGCAATAAGACTTGTATGCAGCCCCACAGCAATTTACAACGTTCTCTGGGAGTTTACAATATAAGTATTATTTGCATACTGCCCCCAATAATCTGGGTCCTCATTTCACCGATCTTGGAAAGATGGAAGGTTGGGTCAACCTTGAGCTCCGTCAGGATTGAACTCCAGGCTGTGGCAGTTTGCCTGTCATACTGCATTCTAACCACTGTGCCATCAGGGCTCCTAAGCCCTCCTTTCCTTCCTAAAGAGGATGGGGGTGTTAGTTGTGGAAAATGAGTAATTATGAGAATAATTAAGTGTTGTTTTTGTAGTCTCTTATGAAGAGGTAAAGGCAATAAGGAATATAAGAGTTAAAATAATAAAATCTGTAACTTTAAGATTGAATAACTTTGAAAACAAGAAAAAGCACCTGCTACTCTGAAATTCTCAGAAAATACTGAGCTTCCAGAGGAAGTAAGTTAGCTTAATTGCAAGCAATCTATAGAAGCAAATATAGAAGCAAAAATATAATCTCCAGCCTGAACTAGCAAATAACTGGAAATATTAACCAAAGATAAGTTTGTGTGTTCACGAACTGCTGTAACTGCAATTTTACTAAGAAAAATATGCTATATAAGGAAATAGGTAAATAGGGGAAGGGAGTGCCAAAAGCAGGGTAATGGGAGATGTAAATAGAGGTGAGAATTTTAGTAGGGAAATTAGTTAATATTGATAAGCTGTAATTCTTTTGGGCTGTATTACAGGGGAGGGAACAATGCATAGGGTTAAGGTATAAGAATGTTGTTAAAATCTGTCTCGGGTGTGTCCCACTTATTTGGCCACCCGCTCTTGCAAGAAAGAATTCTTATAATAAACTCGTTGCTGTTTTACTGACTAACCGACTCTGTCAAATCTTTGAATGGTGACTATATTTCCCAGAATTGGGGGCTCATTCAACGTCATTGTGGGAAGTGGAGCAGGCCACCCTGGAGTTGGGAAGATGCGTCCTGTTGATTTCAACAGTCCCATGTGCTGTCGCTGGTTGTCCGGCTCCTGAGACTGACAGTGATCCAAGCAGAGAATGTCAGAGTGAACCAGCAACCTACTGAGAGACTATAAGTGGGCACTGCGGCAACCAGGCAATTCTGTATGTGGACCAAGGTAAGAAAACTGTACTGTTAAGTACTGCCTTGGTGGTTGATCATCCTCAGGAGGAATATAAGACTGTTTGTGTATTTTTGAGATGTACAATGGAGTACGAATTGAGTGTGGAGTTCTGATCCGCGATTCTGTTGTGTCGTGAGAGAAACAGCCAGAGACAAATAAAGTGACAGGTCACTAAATGAAAGAAGTCTAGTGGGAATAGAAGGTGGGAAACAGGACTTCTAGGCCTAGGGAAAATAAAGAGAATGTGAAGTCTGACATTCTGGGAGACATTTCTCCAGATAGTCCATTGGGAAGAAGTTAATGTTTTGGAAAAGTAATTCTTGTACAAGGTATAAGGACAAAAACAAAAAATGATTAAGTATTGCTGTTTTGTGTGGACTAAGGAAAGCATTAGACCCTCAGCCATCTTCTGGCCAAAGTGTGGTGCAGATGAGGACTGGTTGTATCAGATATTATTTATGTCAATGACAAGAAATCCTTTTCTCAGGAGGAATCAGACTATGTGTCTTGTTGGAAGGGAAGTCTTGGGATTTCTGTTTTCCCATGAAAGTTGAACCAGAAGGTTCAGAGGAAAAGGGGAGGAAGAAAAACAAAACCAAAAAGCAAAAATCATGGTGTCTGTTGTGGATCAAATGGTGAACAAAAGAGTAGAGCCAGTGGTGGCACAAAGGGGTAGGGAGATGTGGGCGAGGGAAAGAGGGAGAGGTGCAGGAATTACAAGAGAAAGAATGCTTGGTTGGAGTCAAAGCCAGCTCTGGTGACAACCTCAGGCCAATTTTCCCTCAACAGGATGTTTTCACTGTGGCAGGGAAGGACACAATTCAATTATAAACCAAAAAAATGAACAAACAAGAAAGATACTTAGTTATACATATCATCACGGCAGAAAGAATTGTATATGCCAAACATTGGAAAGACACAAACTGCCCAACAGATGAGGAAATTATAATTAAAATTCTAGACTGTGCAGGCATGGATAATTTGACCATAGAACTTCAGAATAAAGAGAACTCAATTTATCTCCAAATATGGGATAAATTCTATAGTTGGTTAGCAAACATTTGGACACACAGAAACAAATGAGATGGAAAGGAAATGATAAAAGGAAAGACGGCATAGATAAAGAACCCAATTGCAGTATGAGGTGGAGGTGTGACCAATTACAAAACTCAAAAAAGAAAGCAAGAAAAGAAGTAAGACAAAGGAAGCGACAAAGGAAAACCAGATATAGGAAGGAATAGGACAATTCTAAACAAGAAGAAAGTGAAAGAAAGTAGATAGAGGGAGGAGAGGAAGGGGATAGAAAGTAGATGGATGGAGGAGAAACCATAAAGAAAGGGAACGGAAGAAAAAGGGAAAGACAGAAGAAGTTAGAGAAGGGAAAGAAAGATAGGAGGGATGTAAAGAAAGAAGTAGAATGTAAATTGCAATGTTAAAGATTGTATAAATAAAAGAATTATATATATTAGATATTATAAATGTAACAGATTATGGCATAGTCTGTTGAAATCTTCTCACTATACTCTTACTATACAAGAAATAAATTGAGGTCTCATAAGGCCTCTAAGACGTCACCAAAATAATTAAGTCATATCAAGAAAAAGAGAGTCCCAACTCGGGGCTCACAGTTAACAGTGAACGAGATGGTGACTTGAAACCTCAATTGCTAAAAACAGAATGCAAATGCAATGTGACATTGCGTATGATTGCTTATTAATATGATTTTCCTTTCTTTGTCAATAAGATATGAACTGGCGTTTTCTTTTTTTCTTTTTGTGAAATTCAATAAAAAGATTTTTTTTTAAAAAAGGAAATGATATGATGTCCAATGTTTTTTTGATAAAATTACAAATTGCCTTTGAATCATTGTAATCCATTTCATCTTGCTTCGAAGTAAAGGGTGAATAATAAGGTTTTAAGTTCCTGTTTTCATTCACCTTCTGTTTTTAATTCTCCTTCACTTTTGTTCATAGTGAGTTGAATTTGGCAATTCAAATATCATCATCACAATGTTATTCAGGGAAGCAACTCAAAAAGAGGTTTTAAATATAATTGATTACATTTCCCAGTCTTAAATCAGATTAATTTCTGGTTATTTGCTTTGTAAGACACTCCCATCAATGGCAAGAAGTAACATATTTTCTGATCAAAATCCTAATAGTGCTGAACCAAACCATTGCTGGGCCAAGAAAATAGTACTTACAAGATGCTCTTTTAGCTTATTAACTATAACAAGTTTGGTCTAAATTTTTAATATTTTTCTGACATTGACCACAATCCAGGGAGAAAAGATTATTGTCTGAAAATCAGCGTCGATGTACAAAACTTCTCTTGGAATATTTGCCTGTAGGTTGGAAAAAACTGGATCTTTTCATCATGATTATATTCATCATTTTGAAAGCATGCTTTGGAGCATTTAAGTCAGAGGTCTCCAACCTAGAGGAATTCTAGGAGTTGAAGTTCACAAGCCTTCAAGGGACCAAGGTTGGAGACCTCTGATTTAAATGGCTGAACAAGATCATTTTTTCTCATCTTTTTAAATATTTCATTATTCTAATACTTGTTGTGCTGCTTATCAACCTGCTTGCAAGTTTATTTCCACTGTACTTTTCCTTCATTTTTAGAGTAATTTTCCTTTTGACAAAGATTTTCTTATTTTTCTCTTCTGGGGCAAAGAATAAGTGGATTGTGGTTTCAGAACAAGGATGTTGATATTAATTTTCAACTCATCCTTTTACTCTATCGTTATGGGCTGAGGAAGTATGAAAGAAAGAACAAAGATGGAAATAATTAATTTACCAGATTTGCACTTTTCCATATGGTGGTTTATTTTCTTTATTTTCAATCCATCTTTCTATTCTTTTCAAAAAGAGATGTGGATAGTTATATAAAGGGAAAGTTTTCCCCCATCCTTTGTGAGGAAAAATAGAAATACCTAAAGCACCTTTCTAGGCCATTGTTCACATCTGGAATTTTGAGTCTATACCGTGGTTGCTCCCAAAAGATAGCCATTATGAGAAAGTGGATGGCCAACCACAAAAGACAAATGAGTTTAGCTGCTATTCCCTGCTATTTCACTCACTGTCTTCCCATCCCAATCGCATCTTACTCTACCACGCCCTGATGGGGTCTCTGTCCGTCTAACAATAATATAAGATCATGGCAGGTGTCGCTCCCCCACCCCACCTCCAGCCATAGGCCATAGTGGAGAACAATATTGAAAATTGTCCAAATATTATATATTCCGTAACATATTTGATTGTACAGCCAGAACACTTTGCCTCATGAGTTTTCTATTGCAACTCTCAGTGGTCTGGCAATCAGCCTACTGAGCCTTTGGCAAAAATTAAAATCTGTGGTAAGCCACCCTGTAGATCCCCAAAGTATCATTTCTATTCATTTGCCATCAACTGGATTCACTCACTGGAGAACTTTGAGAACCAATCTGATACTGAGTCCAGGAACAACTGCTATTCCCACCATATGACATCACATTGAATTTAATGTAGTTGGGATTCCAAAACGTTCCTAAAGTGCTGCCATGATTTAAATTATTTTTTGCTGATGTACACGATGAGGTTGAGATACTCTAGATGGAACTTTCAGCTCTCATATTTTACAAGAAATTATGCGTGACAGTTATGTGCTAATGCTGGTTTGGAATATCACTTTTAAAGCCAGGGCCTGGAAAATAAAAGCAAGATGACTGCAAACTGAATGAAGACCAAGCAGTTGTGAATTAAATGACTGTCGGTTGTGAAAGGGTGAAGACAGGTGCAATCTTGAGTTTCCAGAAGCATAAGGAAGAAAAGATGTCCTTGCAAATCACATTATTATTATCATCTATTAACAAACTAAAAGTAATGGAGTGGTTTATGAAAAATGCTGGGTGGCTTTTCCCTCAAACTGTTCTGGTTTGAAACCAACTTCAATCAAGGGATAATAGAGATATTTCTGAGGATATGATGGCCAAAAAATAATATCTGCCCCTATTACTTTCAGTAGTCTGGGTTAGATTTCCAGGGAAAAATATATGGCTTTTCATAACAAGTACGGAAGTCAACTTTGTTAAATCATTCCACTGACCCACCTGACTTGAATGTTTTAAAAATATTATTCTAATTTAAGATTTAAAAAGCCATTAGTTAATGAATGCAGCAAGTTGCAAAGTATCTGCCATCTTTAGTAACAACATGCTATAGATTTCACATATGCTCCATAGGCATTCCTTGTCCTTAATCATGGGAGTACTTTGGCTGCAATCCAATGCTTTGTTTGGAAATGTGTCCACTTGACTAGAAGCCTTACCCACAAAGGCAAAGGGGCATGATCAAGCATCCTGAAGTGTCCTGGAGGACTGGACAGTATTGTGGGGGGCAACCTTATCAGTTTTCCTTTTATGATTGACCATAACTACCAAGAACACATTTGGAAAAGCATTTACCTATTCAAAAGAAAAGTCAAAGATAAAATGGGATTACCAGCACTGGAATCTTGGTGAGAAAGAATTGATGTGGAGCTCCTTCATTACCTTCTGGCAAATGAAAGATGTGTCCCTGATGACTACTTTGTGAGCATGCCCACAGTACCGCAAAACAAAATTAGGTTGCTAACCTCCATCCTATAGATTTCCCAGAGTTTTTAACAATTAAAATAAATAAGTTTTAAAATATACTTAGAACTATACAACCTATACTCTATTGGCTGATTATTTCAGATATATTTCCTTATCAAACAGAGAAACAGAATGACCGTGGGTGGGCAAAAAACAGCGGGAGCCACAGTCACTTTCTGCCGACTTCCCCATTGAGCTTCCTGTGGGAAGCAGACAGTGGACATTGGAAACCTTACTTATTACTTACTTACTTACTTACTTACTTACTTACTTACTTACTTACTTACTTACTTACTTACTTACTTACTTACTTCTTC
>JANHFO010002043.1:116789-126867 GCA_032468095.1 Pareas carinatus
CGGCTGGCGACCCCCAGGGGAAGAGCCTTCTCTGTGGTAGCTCCCACCCTCTGGAACGATCTCCCCCTGGAGATCCGAATTATTTCGGATCTCCGTGCCTTCCACTGTGCTATAAAATCATTCCTGTTTATTCAGGCTGGCCTGGCCTGACTCACACTATCTCTCCATAAATGGAAGAATTTATATATCTTAGACCTTTTAAATTTCTGGATCCAGTTTTAAATTGGATGTATTTCCCCGGCTTTTAAATTTTGGCCCCATGACTTATATATATATATATATTAAATTGTTTTAAATGGTGTGTTTTGTATTGTATTGTTTGTGACTGTTGTTTTAGATGGCTGTGCACCTCCCTGGGTCCCTTCGGGGAGAAGGGCGGCATAAAAATATAAATAAATAAATAAATATAATTTTTTCCTAGCTTCACTTGCTGCTTCCTGTCTGTTAGGAAGCTAGTGATCCATTTGCAGGTATGGTCATGTATAGTTAGCTGTGTCAGTTTGTTTAAAAAAATATATGGATTAATACTATTGAATGCAGAACTGAAGTTCACCAAAAGGATTCTTGCATATGTCTTTGGGTAATCAAAATGTTGGAGTATGTAGTGTAGTGCCATATTAATAGCATCATGTAGATGAATTTAGACAACGGTGGGCAAACTACCTAATTTAGAGGCACATGATCTGGTTGGTAATTATTAAAGTTCTCTTGTTACCAGTGATAGGCTTAAGGATTCTTCTGGTTTTATACAACCAATTCTATCCAATATGTTATAAAAGAAATTGATGATGGCTTTTCCCTCCTCCCAAAGAAATTAAAATGGGGGTCATAGGCATCCAATCTAAACCACATCGATAAAATGATTCAATATAAACCACATTGATATACCATGGTGATGAACTGTATGATGCAAGAATGTAGTGCAGAACCCGACCTTTCATGCTTGCACAGAAATAGCATATATTCAACTAGCCTGCATTTGTACGGTGTCCATTTTATCATTTTCTTCCTTTGTACTGTCTTGCAGAAGCCTACAAATTTTAACAAATTAAAAAACAGTGGACTGCAAGATTTTTGTACTTACCTTCTGGGATCTTTGTAATTGAATTATGTGTGCATCCTGTATTTCATTGTTTAATCAATGTAGGCCAGAATAGTCCCACAGTCCTTAGTGTCCTCTAAGTACATTGGAAGGCCAGGCTAAGTTAGGAAAAGCTGAAAGCTGTTTCATTTTTCTTTGAACAGTTTCTTCCTTCATGTCATCAACCTACTAAACAGCTGACTTACTGGACAGTGTTAATGCAGAGAGTGTCTTTGTGACAAGTTGAAATGGGTTTTTGTGACATGATGTCCACCCTTTATAACATGATGACATGTTGAATGTATACGTACTTTTTGACTATGAATGTATCTTATGCGTACATATACAATTGATTATGCCTATATATGCAAATGATCGTGATTATGCTTATATATTCAAATTGTCTATGAATGTATCTTGATTGTATCCTTGTTATGTATATGTAGGTATTGAGCATGCTCACTGAAGTCAAATTCCTTGGGTGTCCTGACACACTTGGCAAAATAAAAAAATCTGCTTCTACTTCTGAGGTACCTCCTCAAATCCAGCCTTGTCTTCATTGCCAGTTTTTGTAATTTTGCATTTACCTCCCTGCTATTAGTATTCATCTAATCTTCTTAATTCCACGTTCAGTTAATAGTTCTTTTTTTTTGCTTCCTTAAGGCAGTGATTGATTGTAATTAATTTCAGCAAAATAATGTGAACAGGGCCTAATTAAAACATATTTGTTATAGATAGAGGAAAGACAGAGACAGAACATTTACTCAGTTCTTACTATGCATCATAATTCATTCAGAGAAAGTTAATTTGCATTTTACTGTGGATGTATTGGTTAGTCAAAGTAACTAGGTATAATGAATCTTTAGTAATTAGTTTCAGAGCTGAAACAAACCAGCAGTTTTCCTAAACAGTGGTTGAAGGAGAATAATTTGAATGAGTAGGGGATGAAGAATAGATTTGGAAAAGTGGTAATTTTAATTAAACGGGAATGGCTTAAATCCATAGATAATTCATTAGACTCAATTATCTGAAGCTTCATAACAGATGGTTTAGTTCTGTCTGCTGAGTGATGCTAAGAGATTTTTCCAATGTCCCAAAGCTATAGCCTACATGAAACATTTTTTTAATGTAAATAATATCCTAGTAACAAAGAAGGAAAATAACTCCAAGGACTGTATGTAAGAAGTTTGATCTGTCATTGCAGCAATGGCATTTCACATTTGACATGCTGCAGAAATCTTTGAAAAGATTAACAGGCCGAGGGTTAGCAGACTTACCCACAACCTCAGAGCCAATGTACCTGGATAGTATCATGATGTCTGTTGTAGTGGAAACATTGAGTATCACACTGACCACATAATTGTGGCATGCAATCCTAATAATGCATGCAGCCAACTGTAAATGAAACCAAAGGAAATGTATGCTGCAGTACTTTACACCATTTAAATATCCATTTCTTGCCAAGTTCTGAGTAAGACAGGCATTGTCATTGTTTGGGGGAAGGGTTGTGGTGTTGCTCTCTGTAACTCAACAATCAAGAAATACAGGAAAAGATCTTAGTCTGTTAGCTCTTAAATTGAGTTTAACAGCCTGAGTTTGTGTGAGCTCATTTCAATATTTTCCTTTGCTTTACAAAGAAGAATTGAGTCCTTTCATCATGCACACCTAAATGCACACACACACACACACACACACACACACACTATTCTGTCTAAACTATACTACTGATGTAGGCTACGTAGGATCATAGTTAACAGAATAATAGAGTTGGAAGGGACCTTGAAGGTATAGAATCTCTTACTTAAGTAGGAGATTCTATACCATGTCAGGCAAATGGCTGTCCGATATTCTTAAATACTCCAGTGGGGTGGCGCACCCAAAATGAATTCTGTTAAGGGTAAGTGATATATTTGACACTTCTCTATCTTTTTCTTGTCAATCATGCTGAGGAAACCATGGCTGGATATACTATTTGGATGTGGATTGTTTTCTGGGGTTACTGGAAATTTTTAGCTCTAATATTTACAATCTGGATTGTTCTTTAGGATAATTTAATAGTTATATTTTCCCAGATTCTGCACTTTGAGGTTCACATCAGAGGTTAAATACTCTGCCTTGCAACCCAAGGTGGTTGCCCTTGTAGGATAGAATGAAAAGGACGTAAATCTAGAATTAAGGAAACACATTCAGTGGTCCAGGGGTCATGCTGCTCCTGCAAAGCTTTAAAATGCCAAATATTTTAGCTGTGTCTCCAAATAGCTCCACACAGGTTACCTGGGATCTTGGCTAGAGGATAGAATTTGCCATAGAAAATTATTTTAATCTTTCTTTTGAAGAGACAAATATTGAAACGTCAGCTTGGTTCAAGTCACTGCTCAATCAAGCCTGACATAAATTGTTTCTTCGCTGCTCTCAGCAACCAAATGGAGTTTATGAAAGTAATATCTGAGCAAAGTTGCCCCTTGGTGCTAATCTACTTGTGAAAAGGATACTATGCCACTCGTTCCTGGGCACCGCTTTGATTTTCCTACAAATATATATTTGTGTTTTAAGTCAACATTGACTTCTAGTGACTGCCTAGACTGGCAAGATTTTTGAAAGTGGTTTGCTATTACTTTCTTCCGAGTGCAAAGTGAGTGATTGCTCCAAGACCACCAGCTGGTTTTGTGCCTAAAGTGGGACTACAACTCGTGGTCTCTCAGTTCGTAGCTTGGTGCCTTAACCACTACTTCAAATTGACTCTTTTCTCTACAAAGGCACCCAAAAAGTTTCTTTAACATAATGTTACATTGGAGGAAAAGCAAAATAACCAACCACACCAAAATAATTTCAAAGCTTTAAAATGCCAAAGATAATATGTTTATGGTTGATTGAGATACTTGCTAGGGCCTTAGCAGTTGTCCAAATACAATATTAATCAAAGATCTCATTCTTTCTTGTCTATCTCTTCTAATGGAATGTGAAGGGGCTGGATTTTGAAAAATCCCTACTAAGTTCTTGATGTGTATTTACTGTGTGATTCATAAGCTTTGGATCAAACGAATAATTAGAAAACTATGTCAGAAATGATGAAGCTTCTTTCCACTTCTAGCAGGCAGTACCCATTACCTTAAGAAATACCGTGGTATCTCGGTACTTGGCGTTAATTGGTTCCAGGAGGTGTGATGAATACTGGAAAGGACAAGAACCAACAAACCATGTGACTTAACACGATACTTTGTTTTGGAAAAGATAGTGAGTCACAGGCAGCCAACACCGATAAGTTGTAGCTTGCACATTGAGTACCAAACAAACAAGTACCAGAACAAAATTTTTGCATCAAAATGCTCCGAGTACCAAATTCAATGAATTTTAAAGCATTTGAGTACTGAAGTATGACTGTCATCTATTAAGCGATGCACTAAAAGTATACAATGTAACTAATTGCCGGCAGAGTAGCAACTACCAGAGGAGGAGTTATTTTAGCGTGTTACATCGAAAACTAGAAAGACTTCATAGGACTTTAAAAACTGACACATCTATTATGATGTAAGCCTTAGTGGACTTGTTTTCATATAACCCAATGCAATATATTGGGTTATATCTCTAGACTCGATTGCAGAAAATATGACTTTAGCAACAGTGTAGTCAATGCCTGGAACTCACTACCTGACGCTGTTGTTTCATCCTCAAACCCCCAAAATTTTAACCTTAAACTGTCTACCATGGACCTCCCTCCATTCCTAAGAGGTCTGTAAAGGGGCGTGCATAAGTGCACCGGCGTGCCTACCGTCCCTGTTCTCCTGACCCCATTTATTCATATCTCTTTATTATTATGCATATGCTTAGACCTGTCTATACCTATATGTTTATATAGTATGTTTTTACTTATACTTGTTTTTCTCATACATACTTGATTAAATCAATATTATTATGATTCATCGCATAGTGTGCCAGATGTTGAGACTGGATTTGGCATTTCATCCATCTATCGGGTCCTCACCAAGAACCTGGGATAGGCAGATGTGAATGTTTGATGGTGTTACAGATACCGTTGCAGGATGGAAACTGTAAAGCTGCCTTTTGCAACTGACTGATGGTGAATTTGTCAATGCCGATTATGTTCAAATGGTGCTCCAGTTGTTTTGGGATTACACCTAAGTTGCCTATTACTATTGAGACTACCCTTGCTCACTTTTGCCAAAGTCGTTCTATTTCTCTCTGTAAATCTTTGTATTTTGGAATCTTCTAAAGTTCTATTCTGCTGTCTCCAGGCACTGCCACATCCACTATCCAGACTTTTTTTGTCTTTCTCATCAACAATTGTTGTCCAGTGTGTTGTTGTTGTTATTTTCCAGTTCATGAAAGCTTATGCTACAATAATGCATTCCCTTTATTATTTCAAGCAAATTACAGAAGTATTCCTCAAAAAGTTGGTCTATATTTAGAAATTATCCAGTTCATATGATGAAAGGGGGGGAAAGCACACGCTTATGTTTATATATTCTCATGTAAATACTTTTTTCTAATTTAAGTATTATGAATCAGAAATATTTAAATTGGAATGAGTACAATATACCAATTATGAAGGAGGGAATATTTGCATAAGCACACGGTACTGTCTGCCTGCTATGTTTCAGTGAGGGTCACCTGGAGGTGGCTGGCCGCCAAGAAAGTGCTTAGAAATCCCCTGTGAAGCCAAAGGTGAAGTTTCTCCAGTTCTGCAGAACCTTTCCGCCTCTGAGGTTAAGCATATGATTGCAGCTGCAGCAAGCAAAGTCCGCAGAAGTGGGAATTGCACATTCACTGCGTGAGATTTTGATTTCATTTCAGTGTGCTTTGTCAAGCCCTTAATAGTGTTGTCTGTCAAAGGTGCAGGATGGGAGAAAAGTCCTTTTAAATCATTCATGTTTAGCCTTAAAAAAACATAATCTGGTTTAAACTCTTATGCTGAAGAAAAATTAATTCACATTATTTTGATAAATAGTATATCACAAGAAAGTAGGGCACTTGCAAATGCTCAGGATCCAAAGTATCAACAAGACACAGCATCAATTATTTCTATTCGTTTCATGAAAGAACTGTTTGCTGAGAAAGGTGATTAGCTGATTAGAAGACAACTTACTTTGTCTGTTTCTTCTTCATCCATAGTCTCCCACCAAAAGCATGGGCAGAAAAATGGCATGGGGCTGGTATATTTGAAGGACCACCTCATGTTAATGATTTCCTATCCCATCCCATCTGATCTGCTAGGAAGTTTTCCCTTGGGTGACATTTATGGAGCAGCTGATTTGGCAAGATGCATGAAATGTGCTTTCTTGGTGGTAGCACTTGCCCCCTGGGACAATTCCATCTGAGATTAGATTGGTCTTGATTCTCCTGTCCTTTCATAAGTTCATAAGGCCTGATCCTTTCCCCAAAATATGAGGATCTGAAGGTATTGAGCTCATTAGTTGTGTTAAATTGTCATTTAAAGATTTATCCTTAGATGCTATTTTTTTGCTACTTGCTTGGTAAATCCGTAGGTGTTTATTTTCTATATATATAGTATGGATGTTTTCAGGTGTTATCAGAGTTTTCTGGTGCAATGGCTGGCCATTTAAAGTAAATAAATAAACAAACAAAAACTCCAATAGTTTCTCAAGGTTTTTATTAGCAAGAGCTGTAGCATTGAACGGAAAGAATCCAAGGCAGAAATCCTTCTTGAAATCTGCACTTGAAGCTTCACTGAATTGTGACAACCCAGAGAGGCTGAAGAATATGGAAGAGTTGATTGTACAAAGAAAAACAGACCTATCGCTCACACTTATTGGCAATCTCAAAATGAAATAAAGGCATGGTACTCCACTCACAACAATTTCTATGAAATTGTTTGTTTTCTCCTTTGAAAGAATTTCTAAACAAAGCCTCATCAAAGAACGGGTAGAAACATTTTAAGAAATTCTTTTTTTTTAATTTAAATTAAATTAAATTAGAAAGCCCACTCCTATCTCAAGCGTCTCCAAAGAAGACTCCTGTATGGAAACTTATAGAATCCTGGCAACTATGAGGATAAACTCGATAATATCCTGATATGATTATTTTTAAAAAAATTAAACCCAACCAGTTTTTCTTTTGAAGTATAATGCTTTTATATCATCTCTTTCAGCATCACAATTTTTCTAAAGCCCTTTATCTTAGCAATAGATTTTAAGTCAGTAGAAAACACAGGAGGATTCCCTTCTGTAGTTCCAAGCAATGCTTTTCCATTTTTGGCTTCTTCAGATCTTCTGTAAATTTATGTTTATTGAAATGCATATTCTCCTCATGGACATCTGTATCTGAATTATCTTTCTCAGTGAGTCCAATTCTTAATACACCATTTTAATGGAGTGCAAAAATATATATTTATGTCTAGGATGAAAAAGCCCAGATAGATGGCAGCATCTACCTGATTTGGCTGACCATAGAAAATTAAGTAGGATCAGATCTGGTTACTGCTTGGATGAAAAACCACACTCAAAATTCCCAGAGCTGTAGATTAAATAGAGATGAGGGAGCGAAGGAGAACTTTACTGGAAGAAAGTAACAGCAAGTAATTTCCATTGCTGCTACAAAAACAACATTGACATGTCTAAGGACAGGTATGAAGCTTGATTTAAAGGAGATGTTATCTATTTTTAAGAAAAGTCCTTTTTCAAAGATGTAGCAAAAAAGTAGAAACATGAAATAGACAGCTGTTATCATATGTGGCTAGCCACCCAGAGTTGTAACTGCAAGATACAAGATCTGCAAGATGGGTGGCCATATAAAATAAATGAACAAACAAACAAATAAAACAATACATTTGAAAAATACACCGAAATCTGTAAGATATTTTAATTTTATTTATTTTTAAGTATTAAATGTGTATGCCACCCATCTTGCCATCAACCAGGCAGCTTACAACAAGGTAAAAATGAGGTTAGACATTAAAAATGAAGACATTAATTCGTGACTGTTTATTCCCACTGGTTTCTGATTTAAATACAATTAAATCTAGATTTAGCTCTGTGCAGGGAAAAATGAACTGTGAGTTATGCAATGTTTCTCTTTAATCTGAGTCTTGCCCCAAATTTATTCATAGAGTGAGTCTTTTTCTGTTGACTGATTTTTTTAAATGAAATAAAACACCTCTGCTATGAACAATCTGATTTTTACATATAAATTGTAAAAGTGAACTGAAAAAACAGCTTGTGTCATCAGCACGATTGCAAGCACCAAGCTAAAAAAAAAATTGAATGGAAAGATTATTAATGTAACTCAGTGGAAAAGATTAAGTTCCCCAGTGCGAGGCATTTGGACATGGGCCTAGCAAATGTCTTAGGAAGTTCACAGAAGAAGCCTTCCCTTCCTGAATACGTATTTTTAGATGGAAAAGGAAAGATACTATGATGAATCAAGTCAAGTGGAGAGAATCAATTTTAATGTGGAAGTAACTGGACAAGCATCCTAAATCTTCCTTCCTTAATTAAGAAATAAGAAAATATAGTGAGCCCTAAAAGTAAGCAAAGCAGAAGGACCAGGCTTCAGTGCAATGTTTTTGAATCAGTCATCTAAGCAGTATACCCTTATTGGAATTCATTATATTAATTGGTTTTGACAACTAACTCTAATAGAAAGCTCTAAGTAGACAGGTCCTTAAAGGTTACAAGCACTTTGGATTGCATCACTGGTAGCCGTGCAAGACTTCCATGTAGATATATGTGTTCATGGTGACGAATGCCAGCCAGCCAGATAATTTGGAACTTGAACCTATTGCAGTTTCCACATTATCTACAAAGGTAACCCCATATAAGGAAGGTTACAGCAATCCAAATGAGTAATAAAGCAGTCATGAGTTACAGTACCAGATCCTAACAGATTTCCCTAAACCTGTGGAGGTCACAGATAGCAATATATCTTCTGGGATAAGAAGTTATTTAAGCACAGAAAAAGGCTGTATCAATAAATTTCAATATCCTGATCATAATGCAACTTTTCCAATACAAAAATAAGTTCTACACCTGTCTGTATGCCAAATTTGATTTTGTTTAAATAAGTCTATAATAATCATAACGTTCATGAATATTAAGAGGGGAATAGACTTTAATGTGTTGCCTATGCTTATTCTTGTCATGTCAGATGTAGACATAGGTACTTTATCTCTATTTTCGGTCAGTTATAAGTTAATTCTAGCTGGAATGCACTTAAGCCAGGGTAAAAGAACTGCATTGTAATGGCATAGAAAATCAAACAGATCATTTTAAATGTCCGGAGGAAACAGATTTTAACATCAAGCTTCCAAAGAGTGATTGCACACAGCAAAATAGAGCTTTTGAATGGGAAAGATTTTAAAACATTCTGAAAACTACCTTGAAGTGCTCTTTTAAGTTTGATGAAGTCCTGTAGCATAACATGGAAATATTTATGTACTGAAGAATTAGGCAATGCCCTCTTCTTCCCCCTTTTCTCCTTGTTCTTTCAAATTCCTAATTGTTTTTGAACTCCTGACACAGTTAATTAGGCATTAAAAAATACAAAAAGAATTCTCGCTGGCATTGGCAATCTGTAGCTTGTATGTGCATGGGTCATGTTTTGTTAACAATCACAAAGTCCTGTTCTCAATTTTCTCCATACTTTTACATAATAATAGCATTGGCTAAGTCTTCAGATATATGGTAAATTGGATAAAAGCTGAAGCTCTCACTCTTATGGCTTTTTACAATTTCAAAAATGGCCAACATGCACATAATTTGCTGCTTTGTTCTTTGAGATGGTATGGATCCAGTTGAATTGAACTGTATTGGACTTACAGAATGACTTACAAGGTTTAACATTACCAGTATGTCCTTTGATTGTATTCACAAGAAACAAATAGAATAGGTCAAAACCTTGATGAAAGGAAAGAAAATAAAATAAAAAAGAGAAGGAAAGAAAGAAAGAAAGAATGAAAGAATGAAAGAAAGAAAGAAAGAAAGAAAGAAAGAAAGAAAGAAAGAAAGAAAGAAAGAAAGAAAG
>JANHFO010002043.1:126967-138975 GCA_032468095.1 Pareas carinatus
AAAGAAAGAAAGAAAGAAAGAAAGAAAGAAAGAAAGAAAGAAAGAAAGATAAAGAAAAAGAAAGAAAGAAGCTAGAGAAACATGTAGAAAAGACTGGAAGAGTGTCAAAAGAATGCTACTAAATGACAAGTTCGTTTGAAATAAGATCTTCTCCATCAATGATTTAATTGTTGATAAAAGGAATACCTTGGAGCTTTCGGGGGCACTGTCCCACCAGACATAAGACCCTACTCATTAAGTTGGGCTCTAGGGATCAAGTTGGATTGTTGCTCTTGTGCCAGCTTATATGCCTAAAAGCAACCTCTCTGCCTGAGCTCCTTGACTCTATTTCTAGATTGGCAATGGAATTCTCCAGATTGATGGTTCTGGACTTCAAGCTGCCTTCTTTAGAAATGGGGTCTGAGATACAGTAGCTTAGGAGTTCATGACCATCATGTCAGACATGGGTCTATCAGCACCCAATATGGGACAGTGTTCCCATTCTAGTTCTGGTATTCCTGTTGGTAGAGCATTGGCTCCCGTCATTATGTTCCCTATGCTGTGATCTGAAATTGAGAGAGTGTTTGATCTTTCCCTCGTCATGGTCAAATCATGTTAGTAGCTTTCTAGTGATGGTGAATTCTTTGAGTGAGGGGACTGTGCCTCTGCCTCTTAAGCCTCTGCCTCATTGCTATACCCTACCATTGAGTTCAGGATCTAACCTTCTATTTTGGAGAAAAGTAGTTGAGAAGTTATTTCCACAACAGCTTCAGATGGCTTTATATAAAACAGATTATCTGATCCCTCATATTCCCACAAGGCTGTTATCAAGAAAAAATAAAATAAAAGTTTCATTTTCCTGAGTTCCATTGAAGAAAATAGAGATACAAGTGAAGGGAACATAATGAGCAGAATAAAAGCAGTAATTCATACAGTGTTTAGTATTCCTTTTTATTATTACTGACTACACTTTGTGAATATGGAGTATTCTGGTGATATGATAACAGCCTTTCTCAAGCTGGTTATCTTTATATGGGATGGATTACAATTCTTATCATCAAAAAATTGATGTCATAGGGCTGAATTGTGATGCCCTAATATGTGTCCAACTCTAAAAGTTTACCACTTTTAGTTTATTCATTTTTACATTAGAATGCATGTTTTGAACCATCTGATCTTCAATTGTTAATACTGTTATCACCTATGTTTTAATTATAATGATGACTCCCTTCTGCCAATCATTACATTTGTGAACAAATGATTTATGCATAAGTGCTATTGTTGGTTTAAAACAAGAATGTGTATCAGTAAGAAGACCTGTGTTCATCAATCTGCATCAAACTTTTTAACCCATTATTAGAAAAATAATGGACTGTTGCATTTTGAGGATTCATTTGACTCTGTTCTCTCTTAGTTATTAAATGAGGAAGACAAGTACCTTCTTGACAGAACTTAGGAATAATACAAACCTTATTGTAAAGTTAAATTTGGAAGGTGCACGTCAGCTGAAATCACTTAAAACTAATCCTGCCCCATCTAAGTGAATGTCTTCCAGCTCTCCAGTGATTTTCAATTTTAGTCAGTGAGCACCTATAAAAATAGGAATACAATTACAATGCTTTGCTGAAGATGTCAATGTATATGTAAAGTATCCATGAGGATCTTCACATAGTCTAAACTGGTCTTTCCTAATATCACATTGCTAAAGTTGTTTGCAAGCTTTGCAGTTTGTACTTATATTAAATTCTATCTATATAGTTTAGTTTATAAAAGCTAATATTTCGCTAGATTTACATAGAACTAAATTAGGAGACCACTTAGTCTTGATTCTTCTCCTACACCTACTGCCTTCTTTTCATATATGACATTTATAGAGTGATGAATACATCACTATTTATGCTTCTGCCATCCGAATGAAGAATTAAACTAAAGGAAGTTTTACATGGTGCCAAACTAAAGAAGACTTTATTCATAGAATCAGTAATTTTAAAATTAAAAGAACATATAGGGAGCTTGCCCTGCTGAGAATGAGATGAAACATTGGCTTTATTTTTATCTCTCCCATAACTGCTATTCTCCTGTTCTGTTTCAGGAATTCTCTACAAAACTATTTACGCTGGAAAAAAGAAAGCCTTCTGTCGGATAAAACTATATTTTCATTGAGAACACACAAGCAAGCAAGGTTTAATGCCCTTACAACCATGGGGAAAGGGGGAAAGGGATCTTTAAAAAGTCCAAGATACAGGTGTGAATATGTGATCAAAGTTCTTGCTCTCTCTCTCTCTCTCCCCCCCCCCACCCCAATCTCTTTTTTACCACATACTTGATCAATCAGGAAACAAGGCTCAGAACTTAAGGGCACGTTTCCAGCTCATTGAAGCAGACTGGAAAAGAATATAGCAAGACCACAAAAGCATGAACAAAAGGTGTCAATGAGTTAAATATGGCTTCTGAGGTTTCTAAAGAATGAACTGCTTTCACAATGGGAAATATCTTTCAAATGCACTAGTAAATATGTGTTTGACCAAAGGTGACAAAATTGATTAGGCCTTAAATTTAATCCACGGAGAGTGGTTAAAACTATGAAGTAAAAGCCTCAGATAATGACTTCCACACTTTAGAAAATGAGTGCTTTGCTGAAATGGTCACTTGAAAATTGCTTTTAAAAATGTGTCATAAAGTTCATGGCCTTCATAAAGCATAAACTAATGCTCAAAAAAGGAATAAAAATAAGAGCATTAAATATGATAAGCTTGAGTTTCTAAGAAATAAAGATAAATGATTTAATCGGAATCAGAATTTATTGGCCAAGTGTGTCTGGACACACAAGGAATGTGTATGTTTAATAATTTAATACATATGATGGAGAAATGATTGAATAGATTCTGAGAGAGAAAGAGAGAGAGAGAGAGAATACTGTTTCTTCAAAAGAAAGAGAAGCAATAAAAAGAAGTGATTCTGTATATTTAAATGCACAGAAAATTCCCTAAAACTTGCTCTACTTGGTAACACTTAAAATAAGTTGAGGAATGAATAAAAAGAATATTGTGGTTGGAGTATGCTATCATTCTCCTAGTCAAGAAGATCTGGATGATGCATTTCTGGAGAAATGAAATAGTACCAGATGAGATAGGTGGGATACATTATTAGAATGAATGACTGCCCTCATCATTGCTCGGGAGTTTGCGAACAGACCCCAAAATCAACCATGTTACAAGTGCTACAAAGATGCTATGAAAGAAACCCTTCACCACTGTGATATCCAACCTAGAAAACTAAAAGCTACAGCTGTTACAGAACCTGCTAGTAAGCCCTGCTTTGAAGACAGGTGCCTCCAAAAACCAATAGAGAACCATGAGCAGCATGAGAAACTAACACCCACAGTAACTACAAGGATGCACTTCCAGTGCCACAGCACCCCAGCCCCAGCCCCCAGGCTAGACTCTGCTTCCAGACTGGGACTGAAGAGTTCCCTCTGCGCCCAAAGATGAACTGCACAACAGAGTGTCTTCTTTGAACCCGAAGGACTACTATATAGAGAGAGAAAACTCTGCCAAGCATGGTCCTTTCAGGAAATTCCTGGTTTGTCTCACTGATAAGTGTCTCATTCAGAAGGTGAACAGAGGCACAAAAGGATCCATTATCCTTGACTTCAGGCTTATACAGTAACTGAGGTAGTGAGAGGCATAAACTTTGGAGAAAAGTACTAATGTAATGCTGGAATCTCTGAAACTAAAAATGAGAGTAGTCAAGCATGTATCACGGACTTCAGAAAAACACATTTTCATAAACATAATAAATAGGATCCTTTGGCAGGAGAAAACAATATGAATGGGAGCTCAAGGTGGGTGGAAATTCTTAAAAAGAGCATATTAAAATCATAATTGCAAACCATTTTAGTGAGGCCAAATATTGGGGGAATAAAATCAAACCAATTTGTTTATGGAAAAAGCCCTGAAAACAAGCAACTACAGGAACAGAAAAGAAAATAGAAAACAGATACAGGAAAACAGCTCAGAACTGTAGAGCTGGTGTCAGGAAAGTAAATGGAGGAGGAGGAAGATGAGGAGGGGGAAGGGGGTTAAATTGTATTCAAAATAAATAAAAGGAAAAACAACAACATACTAACTGTTTGATAGAAGAGTGTATGGGCTCCTTTTCACTGGAGGCTAACGGAGATGATTTGGTATGGATTCCCATATGAATTGAACCTGATAGCCTAAATGTCCTCTCCTGCAAATCTATGCTAGTATGATCCGCAAATCTCCAGGTTCTGTGTTAAGATCTCAACTCACCAGACTTCCTGGAGCTGGCAGGATGAAAGCTCCCTCCGGTCTGCATGGGTTGGGCTGTAATAGAAAAAGAGCAGCTTACACTGATTGGCTGAGGCGTGCTTGAAGTCCCAAGTTAAAAAGATAGCAGCAGAGTTTTGCAGCTGCTGGTAGTTTAGTTGAGTATTTTACAGCACTTAATAAAGTTCAGTTGTTCAGAGCTCTTCAGCGACATGCCTCGTTATTGTGACTACATGTTTCAGTCTGTAGGCATCATGTCCCTGTGAATAATTCCCTTGGCATCCATCAGACTCATTTGTTAACCCCTTTAAAGAGATTTTAAAGAGACTTTTAAAGAGACTTTTAAAGACTCTTTATAAAATTTTAAACAAGAAGTTGACCTCTGTGAAATACTGCAACCCTGTGCTTTTTCTGGAAATGTGCTCACAGTAAAGAAAAACAAAGTAGTCCTTGAAATGCATGGCTTCACAGGCTCTACGGCTTTCTAAGAAAACATTGGAAAATAGGAATTGTCCCTGACAACATGTCCCCCTTTTCACAGAAAAATGGAGATTAAATATTCATTTGGATGGAAATTTTGGCCACACAACGTTCAGCAGAAATTTGTCTCCTCTGCATATTTTATCTAAATATGTTATGGGGAAGTGAGCAAACTAATGGAATGTAACCGAAAGGTGATCCCAGCTTGGATAGTTATGGAAGAAAAAAATGAATACTGTCTGTAAAAATTACCATGGTGAAATTAAGAAATGTACATTAATGGAATATTATGAGAGAAACAGAAGTCTGGCTATTGAACAGCCAATCATATGGCAGCATCTGAGAATGTTTCATTTGTGGATTCCCAAAGAGTTGCTCTTGAACTCATTCTGTGCCACCACACAAGTTTATTTAAGAAACATAGAGATACCTCAAGGGAAACATGCATCCTTTAGCCTCTTCTTTAAAAAGGCTCTTGGGCTATGAAAAAAGAGGGAAAACAGAAAAAAACTCTATTCTTGACATATAGAACACACTAAATAATAAAGGCATTATGATTTTATGACACACTCAGGATTAACAAGAAGTCTGTTTTGATAGCAGATTATGACCACCAACATTTGCACAAGCTTAGGGAGTGCAGCAAATGGACAATGTGTGCCAGAAAGGTTCATCTTATGTTAGTTAATTAATTTGTTGTTCAGTCACTAAGTTGTGTCTGACTCTTTGCAACCCCATGGACCATAGCCCGCCAGACTTCTATGTCCCTCACAGGCTCCCACAGTCTGTCCAAACTCATGCCTGTTGCACTATTGCCATCTGATTCTCTGCCGTCCCCTTCTCCTTTGGCCTCCCATCTTTCCCAGCATCACAGCCTTCTCTAATAAGTCCTCTCTTCTCATTAGGTAGCCAAAATATCTGAGTCTCAGCTTCATCATTTGTCCTTCCAATGAACAGTCAGGGTAGATTTCTTCCAGGACTGACTGATTTGATCACCTTGCAGTCCAAGGGACTCTCAAGAGTTTTCAGCACAACTTCAATGAATTTATCAGTCTAACCTACAATAACTAACTGATTGTGTCAACTGCCCTCTTCTTGGTATTTCTTCAGTGCCCTATATCTGCAACTGATCTAATAAATCATGTTGTAACTGGTCGAAACAGGAATCTTCCATTCATGTTTTTTTTCTGCTTGCCCTTTACATTTGATTATAGAGATACAGATATCCTTATTAAGTAAGCGTTATGTAAGCAACCAAGTGGCTGTGTCAATATTGCAGGCTGTTGCAAGTTACGAAACCATTTACATAAGGAAAAAACAAATAGAAAATATTGCATGAACAAATCAGGAGAAAAAATTGCTATTACTAAATGTTGGGGACTGTAGCTTAAGAAACGAAAGCAATATTTGCCTGTAGTTCTATGAAGTACAGTGCAAAGGCAAAGAGAGGTTTAACTTGCACATTGGTTCATTGCATAATTTATCGCTTAATCAGTAGCTATCATTTCTTAAAGTGTTATACAGGGGTCAGCAGTTCAGAATTTCAAAAAGCAAAGCAAAGCAAAGCAAATAAAGAAAAGAAAAGAAGATTCTTCCCAAATAGAAGTCTTTTTGATGTGTTAGGATGATGGGTAAGAAATCAAACCCTTTCATTTTCCTCCCCTGACTCTATCCCAAATTAAAGGAATACAGGGTCATAAAAAGGGAGGGTGGTCAATTCATCCTATATATATATATGTGGGTGTGAGTGGGTGTGCAGACAAATGTACAGTTTTATCGGTATGTACCCAACGTTTGCAACTTTGCCCAAGGGTCATGCATTTTGCAGATTCTTTCCTCTCTCCCTTGAATTTAAAATTTCACCTATCAAAAGATGTTTGGCAGTTTATAGTACATCCATAAAAATATATAATAAAATACCCATGGAATCTGGTATAAATCAACAAATAAAAAGATCTAAATAATATACCCATACATTCAGGCAAAAACTGATGGCCTTAATTCACATCCCAAAGTTTTGTTGAAATAACTTAATGTTTGATAACTTAGAGCCAAAAGTTGATAGACTTTCCAGGGTGATGCTGCTTCAGAGGGCAAGTCTCCCAATACATAGAATCTTCCAACCTCATCACTACAAAATGTGTGAAATTACAGTGGAAGCAGAGTCTCACCGACACATGAATTGAGCTGGTCAAAACTGATGGAAGAATATGGTCCTCCAATTGTAAGCACCGTTTTTCTGAAGGCATACATTTTTGTACAGATTCTCCTTTAACAAAATATTTTTTTTAAAACAAGCGCTTTATATTTGGCTATTAGTTCAAAAATGTCTCTGTATTGGTTCTAGTATTCACATTCAAAATGAATTAAATAAAATGGCTTCCAGATGTACATAGGGGAATCTAGGCAAGTGCCATATTATTCCAAGCAGAGGACTGTAAATTCCAAGAACTGCAATCCCAAAATATATGGAGGAGGATTCTGCTTTAGATTTGATTCCCCAAAAGTATTTTACAGCATATGAGGGTGTGAATGTAGCTCATCTTTAAAGAAGCTGTCTTTTTCTAGGATTACACAACAGATGTGCAACTCTAAGTTGAAAAGCACCATATTAAACAAGCTGTTATAGAATATAATGGATAATTCAAGACATTTTTATATGCCCACAGACGGAAAGATTCGACATTACACACTATTAAAGAATGGCTAGTGAAGCTGACAGATCTTCTTGAGATGGATAAATTAAAGTAAATTCTTTTTAAAAAAAGAAAAGTCACTATTTACATTTATTAGTGACCAGAAACTTTTATGGATCTTTTCTGTAAAAAAAAAAAGGGGGGGGGGCAGACTGAAAGAAGCAGGGTCCAGTCATTTGGATGATGAAGTGATGTCTGACCCTCTTGAGGGTTTTTATTCCTTAAGTACAGTTTTCAGACAGCCAAAGGCAGAAAGTAGCAACAGCAATTCTATTGGTAGATACTTAGGTCATTCTCCCTGTAGATCCTTCCCTCAATCCCCGTAAAGGGCCTCTTTGAAGCACATCAACCAAAAGGTAGCTTTCTACTCACTTCGGTGATAAACACAAGAAGGTCATATGAGCCAAAACAATGAAAGAATGATTTGGGAACCAGTAGATAACAAGACTGCAGAAGTGTGGTTGCTATGGAAACTGGGCGGTGTACCGCACCTGGCTCCATGAACTTCTCGCAACCAGCACAGGCCAGCTACCCAGAGGACCACAATTCCCACAATTCAAAGGCCTACAATTTCTACATAATATGATAGGATTTACTATATGACTATTCCTCTCCTGTTCCTGTCCTGCTTTCAGTCCTCAACCAATGAAATTTTTGAGCCATGCAAATAAATTATTTGAGAATTGTACTAACATATCCACAGAAGTATAGCATATCTCCACTGATGGAGGTATATTTCAAGATAAAGGGGCTAATAAATTTTCATCTACGTAATCTAGCTAGAGTACCTTAATATAAATTTGTGCCCTAAATTACCTTCATGCTCTTCTTTTGCTGCTTTGCAAATGGAAAAAAACCCTGCTCTTTTGTATAAATGAATGGTTTTAATATAGAAAAAAATAAAAGATTTTGATAGCTTAATTGATCTTTTTATGCTGCTTTGGAGTTACTTTACATTCAGGCCATTTCAGAAGGATTATAAAATTGTTAATCCACTCAGAACATCTCTTGTGCTATGAGAGCTGTAAGGTCTTTAACATATATTGTGCTCTATGTGCCCAGTAAATCCCCTTCCTCAGTTTTGTTTCCATTCCCACCCTCCCACCTTGATAGCTATGTTGGTTGGAAATTCTATGAGGTGAAGTCCAATCCATCAAGAGGGAAGAAACTGAGAAAGGCCACAGCTGTGGTTCCCAAACTTTTTCAGTCCACCCCCTTGGTGCTACAAACTCATCCTCAGTGCCCTCACCTCCTATAAATAGCATTATTCAGAATAGCAGTTTGCACGACCCACTAAGGAAGATAGTAACAGTAAAATTCAAAACTCAACTTTAAAAAAATAGGGAAAGTTTGCTGAGCTAAGTAAAACAGAGCAGCACGCACGAGGCTTAGCGTGACTGCCAGAGTACGGTACGTGCAGGGGCAGGAGGGGATGGGGCGAGTCAGGCTGGAACTGGAAGTATTCAGCTGACTGGCAGCCGACAGAGCCTCAGGCAGAATTGCGCCCTGCGAGGGGGGGATGGAATGATTAGCGACTGCCATTCTGTCACCGCCAGCCAGGGAGTGAGAGTGCCATCGCTGGCCAATTATTTATTGACCATTTTGGCATCAGCGAGTCTCCGCGGGCCATCTTGCCATGGAGGAAGGTCCAGAGGGCGGGCAGTAGGCAGCGTCGGTCAAGGGGCAGGAAAGCTCGGCTGTCAGAGGGATCCCAATGCAGAAGGCAGTCAAACCAGGCAGTTAAAGCATGGAGAAGAGCAACACATCAGAATTCTGCTTCTCAGTAAAAGGGCTTCGTCTGTGGCTAACTTTCTACAAAATGTTTAGGACCTGTGCTTTGTGATGGGTTAAATTTAGCGTGCACACACACACACAACCCAAAATTGTTCAAGGTTCACCTCTGCTCCCTATCAAACATCACTGTCAGTCCTACCTCCCCTGGCCAGTCGATGCTAGTTCTCTCCCACCCTCTGCCCCCCATGTGCACATCCCTTTAAGTGGAGAGCTGCTTACCTCACGGCTGGCTCGCCGCTCAAGCAGACAATGCTCTGCTCTCCCTCTTTCTCTCTCACACACACACTCGCCTGGGGGACCTCCGCCCCTTGTCCAGTCTTTCTCTCTCTCATACACATACACACACACTCGCTCATTCAGGGGACCACCGCTCCCTTATCCAGTCCCAGCACCGGGAGTCCAGGAATGCCGAGTGGGGCAGCGGCTGAGGTACCACTTGAGATGAAGGGGCTGAGGATGACACCGCTTGCCCCTCCCCGTCAGAAGCAAGAGCTGGGCACTGCCCAGAAGGTGTGGGGGCACAAGCCTCCCTGCACGCAGCACGAAAGGCACACTGCTTTGCTCCTTCCCCCCATCAGAGGCAAGAGCCGGGCGCTGCCCAGAAAGCGCAGGGGTGGGCACAAGCCTCTCAGCATGTAAGGAACATAAGGCATAGCTTGTAAGGCGCGCTGCTTTGCTGAACTAGTGGCAGCAGCAGAGGCAGCACAACAGGGGTGAGCACAGCGTTCCAAAGCCGGCCTTTGTACTGCGCCTTACGCTCCTTAAGCACAGGGAAACTTGTGCCCCCGTGCCTTCTGGGCAGCGCCCCCTGCCTCTTAGAACTCCCTTGCCTCTTATCTCCCCACTAAGTCATCCCACCGCCCCCTAGGGGGCAGTATCACCCACTTTGGAAATAGCAATAGCAGTTAGACACATATACCGCTTCACAGTGCTTTATAGTCTCTCTAAGCAGTTTACAGAAATCAGCATATTGCCCCCAACAATCTGAATCCTCATTTGACCGATCTCGGAAGGATGGAAGACTGAGTCAGCCTTGAGCTAGCGGGACTCGAACTGCTGAACTTACTGGCAGCCAACTGTTAACAGAAGTAGAATGCAGTACTGCACTCTAACCACTGCGCCACTACAGCTCCACTTGGCTACGGTGTAACTTTCTTCCCCAGTGTTTCACTTAAATATGAATAAGTTTCCTTGCACAAATTAGGGCAATACTAAGTGACTATAATCTTCAGATCACCTAGACATAAGCACCTAGCTAGTCATGGGTGATCTCGGAAAAGTTAAGCAGGAGCAGATCAATCAGATCAATCAATCAGAATAGAGCTGAAAGGGACCTTGGGGGTCTTCTAGTCCTATCCCCTGCTCAAGCAGGAGACCCTATACCATTTCAGACAAGGATAGGAGACCACCAGAAAAGTCCCAGATATGTAGGCTTCAGACAGAAGCCAGAAAATTTTCAGAAGTTAACATCAAACCTCATCATTCTATTGGGAAGAAAACCTCACTGAGTAGTCACTGACCAGCTTGACCTAAGGGTTGTTTTTTCTTCTCAATTGTATAAGAGCTAACTATAAGGCCATGCTTTATAATATTCAAAGCAGGCCATTAACCTGGTTAAATGTCAAATCATAGACAATCTGACTATCAATGGATATTAGTCATGATAGTTATTTATTACCCCCCTTACAAGAAGAACTTTGCCTCCCAGTGATAGCAGCTGAGAGAAATTAGCAAGAAAGTCATATTGTCCTTAGGTGATGTTTATATTAGCAGTTGAGAGGTTATTGGAGACTCAGGGCCAGTCCAATACACTGCTTGATCTGATCCAGGAAGTTCTGGTTATATGAGTAGGGATGAGCAGTTTTTTTTCCGG
The DNA here is from genome assembly GCA_032468095.1 of Pareas carinatus. Classification (NCBI taxonomy): domain Eukaryota; kingdom Metazoa; phylum Chordata; class Lepidosauria; order Squamata; family Pareidae; genus Pareas; species Pareas carinatus. The sequence goes on from JANHFO010002043.1 coordinate 138,082, forward strand.
AGACTCATCTTCATACCCTTCTAATCACAGCTCAAACATGCCCTGCTAATTGTTTTTATAAGACATTGTTTTCATTTTGTCTCATCCCCAGGAGCCTTAAATCATCTTTAGTTGTTCTATCTTTAAAGTGGAGTTTTCCCTTTTCTGAAACAGTTATTGTTGTGAACATGACCTGGAATGCTTCCTTAATGAATCATCAGTGGTTCATCTGCCCAGCTACTTTGCCCACTTTAAGCTGCTATGGGCACATCTTTCTCTTCAGTTCTTGGGCAGTATTTAAGTTAAGAAAACTGGAACAAAATCCAGAACTGCCTGCACTATTAGTTGCAGTATATACTGGCATTTCCTTTTCATGCTTATCTATTTGTTTTAATAACTGGAGTTTAGGAGCATGTGTGGGAAGCCACACTATTTTTTGCGGTTATAGATTTTTACATCAGAATATTCTTTTGTGAGACTTCAGGTTCTGGTCTTGGCTGAACAGGGACGAGGCAGCCAAAGCTCCGGCTGCCGAAGACCCTTCCTTCACGGTTCAGGGGCCCTGAGAGGTCCTTAGACACCCTGGAGGCGTGACCAAAGAGGGGATGCAACAGAGGCGCGTGCCAGGTGGCAGCTGACACAAATGCTTGCTCTGTTTTGACCCTTTTTCTCCGCACGGGCGAAGAGGCAATCGGCGCCATTAAGATCGAGACTGTAGAACAGTCTGAAACTAACAAGACGGAAGCAACAAAATCTAAGAAGCAGACAGCCGGGTGAGAAAATTAAATTTTAATTAACACCCCCCCACACGATAAAGTTACTTAGAGGTACCTACAAGTTGAACTTTAAGTTAAATTCTCCCGAAAGAATAAAAAAAAAGCAGCACATGAAAACTAAGGGAGACTAGATATGGAG
>JANHFO010002043.1:151055-166804 GCA_032468095.1 Pareas carinatus
AAGGAAGGAAGGAAGGAAGGAAGGAAGGAAGGAAGGAAGGAAGGAAGGAAGGAAGGAAGGAAGGAAGGAAGGAATTGTTTAGTTTCTCAAGCATGTCTAAGAAAATATCTTTAAATTCCTTGTCTTGAAAGATCTCCAGGTTAAGATTGGAATGAAGCTAAGTTTCCTACAAAGAGCTATTAGTCTCAAGAAAATTCTACAGTCATTCCAGGAATGATTTAGGAAGTGATTCTAGGAACCTACATAAAGTTGGCTTTATATTAAATACTAAGAACTACTTTATAACTATTAATGAGTGGATATTTCTAGATTATTATGACAGACCCTAAGGAAAGCCAAAAGCTATTTAGAATATAATAAATTCATAATTGTTTTTACAGTTTGGACAGATTCATAAAATAGAAGTCAGACTATTCCAGTAGATATACAGGATATCTTGCTAATAGAGTCTTAGTTTCTCACTAAACATAATGAGTAGTTGAAGCATTATAGATTGGTATTAACACTTCATGTGATCTTAATTCTATTCCTCTGTTAATACAGCCTAGAACTATGTTGGCTTTTTTGGCAGCTGCAGCACACTGCTGGCTCATATTTTCATATGTCCATTAGAACTGCAAGACCCCTCTCACAGTTACTACTGTTGAGTCAGGTACCCCCCATACTATACCTGTGCATTTGGTTTTTCTTGCCTAGATGTAGACCCTTACTTTTTTCACCATTGTACTAGAAAGATTTTTAGGGGGTGGGAACCCTCTCAATGTTCAATATTTGAATCAAGCCCTCTTCCCAAGTCATGAAGTATTGATTGCAAACAGTGTTCACCGCTGTTCACCGCCCTGAGTCCTTCGGAGAAAGGCGGTATATAAGCTGATGAAATAAATAAATAAATAAGTGTCATGAATACAAAATATTTAATAAAGCCAGAATCAGAACTAGAAAATTAATCTGTTCTGGAACAAATTTTAAAAAGCCCTTCTATTTTGTAGCTTTGAATCCTCTAAGGATATCAAGTAAATTATCCTTGGTGGTCTATGTTTATACCCATTAGACAAGTTATTCAAATCCCAAGGCCTAAATTCTTGATTTTTACAGATTTACTAACTTGATGCCAAGAAAAATACAATATTGTGAATGGAAATATAATCATATTTTATCCCTAGAGATGACTGTCTTCCCAGATCAAAGTTACGTTAGGGGTTAAGTTAGGTTTATTATCTTAGTGGAAATGCATGCAATTTTAAAAAGCAGATACAGATAAACACTGGATAGAATGGACCTATGATTCAGTATGTGCAAAGCAGCCCTAGTTCCCAAATACTTTCATTCACCCACCTTTAAGACAAAGATACATAAATATAAAATGTTAAAATTATTACATGAATCTAGGTCATAAAATGTATACATTCATAATAATATGAATAAAGAGAACATTGGATCTCAAAACTTTTGTTACTTTTAAAGATGTACCTGATACTGAGTGGCATTCTTCAAAGTAAATTATTTGCATGGATTGTTACAAACCAGAGCTGAACAACATCTGTCGGCTTTTGAACTCCACTGCAAGTAAAACCCTTGCCTTGGTTGGTGTTGATCCCCAAGCAAACACTCTATTCTTTTTCTAGCTCTGCTCCTCTTTCCTACTGGGGATGGAATGAGTGAACAAAGGTAAGTCTACCATATCTGAGCCAGAAAATTGCGAATATGGAAAATAAACACAAAAAAGTGTTGATTTTCTGCTAACGGTCATTTGGATGTTTGCAGTCTCCAAGTACACCTTTTAAAAAAGTGGCGGTGCATGCATATTATACATATTAGGGATATCTATGGGACCAATAATAATAATTCAAGGTGGCAGTCAAAACCAAAGGGAGTTTTGATCACATCATTGCATCACCATTTTGATATTTTTTTTCAGCGTGACTTGTGAATACTTCTGGACTGCATGTGACCTATATTCGGACTGGGAAAAACGGGACATGTAATATTTTTTCTTTCTGTTCTCCTTCTGGTTGTCAGTTGTTGCAATCTGGGGAAGAGCTCAACTTCAACAGCTTTTTACCATTGGAGATCCTCATCTGAGACTTTTGCCCTGAAGCCCAGAACTTTCCTCAAACCGCTGTGAAGCATTCATTCAAACACAAATGGAAAAAAGAGTTCCACTTAATCCCAATTCTGGGTACTGGTGAGCTCTTTGAAAAACCATACTCTTCTCATAGACCATCCATAAACAACAGGAAAATTGTTTTGAAATGTTCAAAAAGAGAAGACACTATTAAATTAAAACAAAGACTCAACTATGAGAGAAGGAACTGATGGCAAGCTGATCTTTTACAATGTTTATAACATCTGAGAAGGCTGGAAAGACCAAAAAGGAAGGGGAAAAAATAAGCAGCAGGAAGCTAGTCACAGCTACAATAAAATGTCTACCATAAACATGTAAAGTTCTGGGCGTACAGGAATTTGCAAATCTAGGACAGAACCTTTCATTAGCTTAAGCAGAACTCATGTTATATGCTTTTGTATATAAACAACATATAGATGAAACTCCTGCAATTTTAATGCGCTCCATTCTTGGATTGTCCAATATATTAATATCAAAGGAGGGAAGAGGGGAGATGTTAGTCATACTGGCTTAAAAATTAAACCCACTGAAGTTCTTCAGTGCAATTAAGGTAGGAATAATTTTGCATTAAAGAATAATTGTCCTGGATATAATGTTCATGTCACTTTCTATTCAGAAGGCAGTAAAAGCTGATTATTTATAAAATGTATTTTATAAGGGGGTGATAAACATAGCAAGAGACCCAGTTTGAAATAGTGGTTAAAGCATTAGGCTAGAAACTAGGTGACTGTGAGTTCTAGGCCTGTTTTAGACACAAAGTCAACTTGGTGACTTTGGGCCAATCACTGTCCCTTAGTTCTAGGAAACAAGCAATGGCAAACCACTTCCAAAATCTTGCCAAGGAAACTGCAAGGATTTGTATCCAGGTGCCAGGCAATCACCAGTAGTCAATACTGATTTGAAGTACTCCCACACTAAAAATAACAAAGAAACAAACCAGCACCCAGTGTTATTTGGATAAGTGATCACCCAAAGTGATGTCCAATGGGGAACACACTTTCTAGGAGTTGATGTTCCGTAGAGTACTTTGCCCACAAATTAAAGATCAGGCTATATGAAGGACTACCTTTTCACATCTACCCAACTCACCAGAGCAGGGAGGCAGGGAATGCTATGGGTCCCCTCTCCTAAGCAGACTTGTCTTGTGGGACCAAGAAAAAGGGCCTTCTCTGGGATAGTTCCCTCTCTGTGGAACATCATCCCCATGGATATAAGATAGACTCCCACTTTGATCCTATTTTGGAAGACTCTGAAACTTGGTTTTGCCAAGAGTCCTGAAGAGAGGTCCCAACGCCGGTTTTAAAAAAAGACAGTAGGGAAATTGGAATCTGAAGTTGTCCAGCAAGGTTAACTCTGCCAAACATCTATATTTTTGGCACATCACCTTTCCTCCCTTTAGTGAGATGTGTTATAATTCTCTTATTTAGCAAATGCATAATCCTGGATCATCGTTTTCAGGTAATGTTCAAGTGAATACAAACTGCTAGATGTGAAAAGAGCATTGAGAAGAAAGAGTGAAATCATTCAGATAAGTAAACTTCTTGAAAGCATTTTTCCCAACAGAAACTAAAATCTAATGGTTACAAGAACCTAGACTTCCAAGCATGGAATATCTGGAAGAAAAACTAAGTATGTTAGGTTATATTTTTAAAGTAATTGGTTGAATAGGACAGAGGTTTTCAAACTGTGGTCCGTGGACCTCTTTGGGTCCATGGCACGTTGCCAGGGGGTCCGCAGACAGGTCAAGAAAAATTTGGAAAAAGTAATATACATGAATTGTTGATTAGTAATTAGCTGAATTTGTGAGAATGGGGTCCGCCATGTAGCAGCGACATGCTTTGAGTCCTCAGCTTGAAAAAGTTTGAAAACCTCTGGAATAGAACACAGAATGGTTGCGCCAGAACTTCTTCTTAGAAAACAGTTGTTGCTGAAACTGATTTTTTCTTTGTTTCACTTTGTGTAAGGCTCTCATTAGTTTTGGCTCCTATTAGTAAGTATAAAGCAGCTCTCTATTCAAGCTGATTTTAAGATGAAAAACAAAGACCCAATCTTAAGATGAAATAGAAACATTTAAAATGAGTGGAATCCAGATATTAACCAGAAGGAACAAGATTACAAGGGGGGGGGTTGAGTGCTTGTTTCTATCCTTCCTAGTAAGGAATGAAAAAGCTCTATGTACATATCTTGGAGTAAATTGATTTTGAATAGCAGCATGCTGTATTTCTTCAGAATGCAATTTAATCACACACTGAAATACCTGGATCTCAGGAGATGCCCACCAGAGACCCTTGGGCTGCATCTTCAACAGTCGCAAAAATAACCTTTTCATAGGTTAGTAGGATGTTTTACTCTCAGAAGGACAATACTTATGGATGCAAGGGTATACAGATCGAATACAGGGCAAAAGTGGAATGAAATCATCCTGAAAACTCATTTCTGTTCTGTGTGTCCAATTAACCACATCAATTCCAGCCAGGAAGCCACCTGACCATGCTTTTTAACTCAGAGATTTGCCAGAAAGAGAGTTAGGCATATTAAAAGCTTCAGACATAAAGATCAGCCATAGGGCATAATGTTAGAAACGTACTACAAGGAAGTTGAGAAAGTCTGTTTCTGTTCCTTGTTGTCTGTTAACAGACAGGGAAGCCAAGAGCTTTCTGTGTTATAGAGCCAAGGATGCGCAAGCAAGGAAGGAAGAGGAGGATTTCTACGAACATGACAGAAATAGTGCAGTAGCCAATCCTGACAGGAGCTGTATCAAGTGAAGAACAAGTCTAGCTCTTAAGTTACTATTTACCTGTTCTTTTTAGCCCATAAAATGTCATTTAAGTCTCAAACACCATGAAATTAGATGTGTTTCTATAGTGAGACTAGATGATTGACTGGTCCAAAGTCACCACTTGGATTTCATGCCTAAAGTGGGATTAGAATTTACAATCTCTTGGTTTCCAGTCTGGTGCCTTAAGTATAAATCAGCCTATATAATTTGTTCATATTTATTATTATTCATACTAAATTATGTCTTGACATCATTCATAACTAAGTGTTCCAATTCCCTCTTAATTAACCTTTTCATTTTCATCAATGTTTACCATTTCAAAATCATAAATAACATTTTAAATTTTGACATAGAACTGAGGAGGCCAAGTCTCATTGATAAAGGTAAAAGAAACATGTATTATTTATTTAAAAGGTGTGTCTTACATGTAGTACTTATTCATCCAAAATATTACATAATTTTGTTGTTGAGTTAGGGTAAGAATATTCTGAATGAAGAAATTACACAGTATGAAATACAACAAGTCATACTTAAACAAAAAAGTGAGAAGACAACAGGCCCCGATAGTATACCAGCAGAGTGGTATAAAGAATTTCAAAAAATATTCAGTATACCCCTAGGTGAAATATGCAACGATCTCATGATGACGGCCAAGATCGCAAATACGTGATTAGAGACCAATATCATTTTGATTCACAAGGAAGGGTGAGGATCTTCTTCAGGTTCAGAAAGCTTTGGGTTGTAAGAGCTTTTCAAATATGTATGATTTGAACCTGTGTGATTGGAGTGATTAATTCTATTGGATGCTGAAGTGACAGCACCTGAAGCCAGACCACTGGTAGCACTGTAAATGCTTGGTTCAATATTGTAGCCACCAATTGCATCGGGGAGGATATGATTGTTGGCTGGCTTTATACCACTGCTTAAGGAGTCAGTTATTTTAATATGATCTAAGTAAGGTAGCAATAGCAGCAGTAACAGCTGACTGACTTTTTTGGAAGAACTGCCACGGTATCTCAGGGTAAGTGGATTTGAGTCCAGATAACCGCCTTCTCGTCTGGCTGATAGTGTTTCTTCCTCCTCATCTTCCTCTTACCTGTCCATTCTTTCGGCATTTTTAGTATTGGCGGCAACCCTGACATGCCCCACAAAGCCACTGCTAACCATAGAGCCTTGCCCTTGACCAGCCTCCAGCAAGCCCTCACCAGCTACAACACCTTTGCTTTACAAAGGTTCTTCCGGCAGAGATAGTGGCAAGTCAGGGGCTCCTCCTGGGGCCCCTGCTGGGTAGCCGTGACCTTATTTTCTTTCTTCGAGTCCAAATACCTGTCCCTCGTATCAATACTCCCGGCGGTGAGCAGCCTGTTCGTATTCACGACTCAACTCTTGCCTCCACTTTTTGTTTCTGGGCATTCTTCTCATCCTTGGGTGCTCTCCCGCCCTCCATCTGCTCCCGAGGCTCCGCCGGCATGGAGAAGAAGAGGTGTCAGGCAGCTTGTCATGACAGGTGGACTCCCCCACCCAGCTGAGGTTTCTCCCGGTGGCTTTGGCCTCTCCCAGCCATGTCGCTGGCACGGAGAAGCAGAGCAGCCTTTTAATTCTGCCAATCACCTTTGACTGTGTGAAGTAAGTAAACACATGCGCAGTCAGTCCATTGTCAGTATAAGCACATGCGCAGTGGTTTTTTTTAAAACAACCACATTAAATAACTCCGTTAAATATTAATATTCTGAAAAATTGTTTCTTAGTGAGTGTTTAGCTGGCAAGGCCAAGGTGTGTAGCCAGTTTCATCTTTCTAATGTGAATGGTTTTTGAGAAATTGTGATGAGTCAGATAGTTAGTCAGTCAGTGAGTCTATAAATGAATGAATGAATCGTTTTTGAGAAATATATATATAGATTTGACATGAAAATAACACTGTGGTCTCATAAGGTGACGGAAACAGTACACGACCAACTTGTAAATTCATAACAAGACACTCCAAATTGGGATGTTCTTAGCCTTAAGGTACTGTGATGTAACTTGAAACCCCAGTTAATAAATGGAAATCAAATCATAAAGTCAAATATATCTATGATCATGGAAAATACATTGTATATATATGACATACAAGAAACCATTATTTGAAAGTAATGTATGTACTAATGATCCTTCTTGCTCTCCTTTCCTTTTTTTATTTATGAAATCAATGAAAGCAATTTTTTTTATTCTGTAAATTGTATAGCTAATTGAAATCAATAAAAAGAAATAATAACAAAAAACACAAAATATTACATAATTTTATAAATCAGCAAATAATATTATCTTATCTCCCCTTCATTTAAAAATAGATTCTAAGACGAGGAAAATTACAGAAATGGAACTACTATCTAAAATGAGCTAAAAGTTTTAATAAACAAAAAAGTAGAAATGTAATAAATATACTCTTTTTAAAATGATGTATTTTGCTCTTTTCTTTTCCGGTGATGTTTCTACAGATTCTTTGCTTCCAAACAGTTGTTCAGATCTGAGCCTCTCCATAGTATCTTTAATGAGAACTGTTGGATATAAATTATCCAGTTTCAGAATCCTTAAATCTGTTCACTCTCAAGCAAATTTCCTGTTTGAAATGACATTCCTATTATTACTTAATGGCTGTAGCCTTTAAATTCTTTCTTGGCTTGGCTTATTCCAAGCCTGCATTTGATTTGTTAAATCCTGTTTGATATTTTTCATTTGAGCAATGTATCCTCTTTTTTAAACAAATAATTTTTCCTTTAATAGTCTTTCCGGCAGTTTACCTATCCTTTATATTTCTATTTATCCTCGTTATACTAATTTGAAATAAACAGCTGCACAATTGTTATAGTATGTGAGCTACATTATGTCTTTAAGTAATTTGTCAGAATCAGTACTTTAAAGTCTTGTATATACTTTATAAGAGTAAACTCTTATAAGTTCCTGTATAGATGACATCTCTGTTAACCCATTTACTGTTGAAAGGGCTGAAAATCTACTCATGTTGTCTGTCTGATAAATGAAAACCCGTGTTTTTGGCTTACTACTTCTAACACATTGAACACTGAGGACACAACAGATGAAAAGAATCAATGGTGTCACCTTGATGCTCCCCCTTATGCAATTCTAATTCATGAACAAGAGGCGGGGGACGCAACAAAATCTTCTTTTAATATCTAGTCTTCTTATTTCTGACATTTGTTTCCTTGGCTTAGTGAAATACAGATACAAATTGGATATACAGAGCTAAATGTTTGATGTTTTTTGTGTGTGGAAAATGTTGCATCAACAGCCTTCACTTGTTTATAATAGTGCACTCTCAATAACCGAAACCACAATGAATTAACTTATTCTTTAACAATTCTTTGAGGCCTCAAGATGACTACAATAGCAGATTAGCTTCCAGGGACATTAAAAAAGACTTGTACTTCCAGACTGAGTCAATTTTTAATTGGTGTTTCAGACTTAAAGTTAGGCAACTATGCAGAAGGCTTCATTCACAAGTCCATTTGGTTTTGAAACAATCCATGTAAGGGACTAGAAATAGCTAGTTAGGTCCTCAAAACCACATTTACATATTTGGTCAACGTTCTCCTTAATAGGAAGAAAATCGTCTTACACACTGCTGGTCTAGGAAATGCCAGTTCAACAATGAAATGATTAATTAGGGATTTGGAAGGATTCTGTTTAAAATATAAAAAGTGAAACTAACCTCTTAAGGAGAAATTTATGAGCGTAGTAGACTCATTAGAGAGTAAGGCCTTTGGAAAAAATGAGTCTTACTTCTGAGTAATTATATCTGGGATTATGCTATGAAAGAGATTTCCAACAGGCCTCTTGTGAATTTAGTTTTCAAGACATAAAAGAAGATTTTACTGTGTGATATTCCTCTATGCAATTTAATATTTTAGTAGTATTGCAACTGATAATAGCCAGGCATTTTAAAAACAAATGTTTATATTTGATTTACAACCGATCTTTCATTTAGGAACTCAAGACACCATAAATAGTGCTCCCCTGTCCTCCTAATTTTTTTCCTTACAATTTTTGAGATTGATTTCATTGAATCAGTGTGATTAGTCTCAAGTTACCTAGTGAGTATTTATTAAGTTAACTGGCACTAGTTCAATCATTATGTTAGTTTTGATTTAATTTATCCATTAGCAATATTTACATTCATTTGTTCCAGTTGCATATATTACCCTTTTAAAAAATAAAGTTCTTACAAAACAAATTGCATTAAACAGGTTTTTTTTTAAAAAAAACACACACCATAAACAACAACAAAACAGCAGAACGACCCATTGAGAGAAAGTTGAAAATAGTATGTACCATAGCTCTTAGGCTGCTAAATCTAAATTATACCATGCAACAACAGAAGTGTTTATTTTTGTAAACACACAGGCTTATGAGTATTATAGAGGACACATGTTTAGCAACTTTCATGCCAGCAGCAGGAATTATGTGTTCCTATCTTGGCTATATAAAATATAGCAATGATATTACATTTTGTTCTTGGTGACCATTCATATGGCATGTCAAATGAATTTGTGTATTATACTGTTTAAGCCAGAGCAGAATCCAGACGCACTACATATTGTGACCCATTCAGAATACGTTTGGTGAGAATTACCATTCCTTTCTACTTCTGTCAAAGTACAACCTTTCTCTTTCCTATCTTCAGGTGAAAATTGCACCAATGACAGTCTTCATTATAGCCTAGAATCTGGCACCAGAATGGTATCTTTAACAACTCTGGAACCACAAGGATCCTTTTAATGTGTACTTAGTATGGTTTAAGATTCATTATTAATGATAGGAATCCCCAGGAGCTTCATTTTTTAGGGCTTCCAATCTTAGCATTTGTTGTGTTGCTGGAAGAACATTCAGTGCCATGTAATATCTTGATGTCACAAGGTTTTTCCTTTGCTTCTGTTGCAGAATGTCACCTCAGAGTCCCGAGAAACTATTAAGGGAGTAATAGTCAGGTCTGTCCTAATTCAGCTTGAATCGAGCAGGCATTTTCCTGACATTTTGAAAAATAATTCGTTTTAATCAATTATGGTATGTTCCAGGCATGGTGTAAAAGCCAGGATCACTTCTTACTAGTTGCATGTGTTGTTTTTAGGGAAAAAAAGATTTTAGAAACATTTAATTTATAGTGGTGATCATTTTAAGCTAATAGTAAAGTATTGCAACTTCAAGATACATTGAAAATTAATACAAAACACCTTTAAGCTATCAATGTTCTTCAAACTGCTCCATGGCATAGGGCCCGGGTATCTGCAGGAGCGCCTGCTGCCAATTATTACCTCCCACAGACCGGTGCGCTCTCACAGGATGGGTCTCGTCTGGATGCCGTCAGCCAGACAATGCTGGCTGGTGGCCCCCATGGGTAGAGCCTTTTCTGTGGCAGCGCCAACCCTATGGAACGAGCTCCCTCTGGAGATTCGCATGATACCTGATCTCCGAGCCTTCCGTCACGCCCTTAAGACCCAACTTTTTATCCAGGCTGGGCTGGCCTGACCCCCAGGGCTTTTAGTTGGGTCGGTTCCTTCGGGGGGGATAGTTGAGGGTTTTAGGGGGTCACCGTTTTTTTTAAAATTTTAGAGTTTTTAATGAATTTGTAGCCCAATAGGTTTAATTTTATTTTAAATTGATTTAAATTTGATATTGTGTGGTTTTAAATGGCTGTACACGGTCCTGGGTCCTTCGGGAGGAGGGCGGTATATAAATCGAAATATAAAATAAATAAAAATAAAATAAATGCTAGAAAGGTTCCCACTCCAGATAAGAGGTTTTAGCTAGAGTTTTATGTTGATATTAAGCCTTTCCATAGGCAAAAAAGCCAGTTGGGTGACCTTGGACTAGTCACTTTACCTTAGATCCAGGAAGGAGGCAACGACAAACCAGTTCCCAAAATGTTGTTAAGAAAACTATATGGACTTGTCCATATAATTGCCAAAAGTCAAGACTCACTCAAAGGCAATTTTATATGTCTTTGGGAAATTGACAGAAGGCTGCTGTGCACCTTAAATAAATGTAATTGTGAATTCTCCGAACAAATCAAAATTCAATAAATTATTTAGCACTTTATTGAACAACCAATCCTTCATTGTTATGCAAGTAAAACAAAAATATAGTCTTTAATAAAAATGGAAGATATTTGGTAAAGTAATCATAATCTTGATAGAACTATGAACGGAAGCATTTTTGTTTGAGATTGAAGTGCTTTGTGTGTGTTTGTATGTGCTCCTCAGAATGGAATCTAACCTGGCCAGGGATTAGTGAAGCAGTTTTTATAACTATAACAGAAAGGAAATCTTGTGGGAAACACTTTATGGGAATAAGCAGACCCTAGCACCTAGCTTGCTATATCCTAACAGAAGAGGAATCAAAGAGCATATGCTCTGGGCACATGTGCCTAGAAAGAAAAGCATAAGGGAGGAATGTTATCTTAACAACCTATTTGACAAAAAACAGGCAGAATGTTAGACAGAGGTGACACAGAGTAGAACCTTATGTTTCTATCTACACTCTACTCCTGCCTTGTGGACAATAGATCACCCGCAACATATCATTCATACCAACCTCACCTGGATAATTGAGAGGAGTCTTAAAACTACACTTCTATAGAGCATGAATAAATTAGGGTTGCAATCCACATTTTTTACTCAAGGGAAAACAACAAGATTCCAACCTATCAATACCTCCTATCTAAAAACCCACCAACCCAAATGGCTGCTGCTCAGATGAACTATAGGCAACCATCGAAGGTAGCTTGATCCTTTCACAAGACCACTGGAATGCTCCAGTTTCTGCTGTTGTTGCATGGTGGCACCCGAATAGCCATAACCTTGAAGAAATCTGAAGTGGACCTCATCTGGCCACCTGTACTGTCACTCTGTGACTAAAAGACCAGTCTGGGGCATATATGTCACTGTTATTACCACTGATGCTGCCTGAGCAAGGAACACCAAATCCCCTGGTGCCATGCTACCAGAATGTCTACAGCACCTGAGCCATGGTGCTTTAGAAACAAAGCCTTGGGCTAACAAACAGCTGATCAGCAGTGTAGCTGTAAATTTCACTCCAGTGTCTCATCTGCCAGCAGCATCTTCTGCACAAGCCCAGCTGGTCCTCAGTTCTTTTGCTGGCTGCCAGAGAGCTCTGCTTTCCTGGTCTTCTGGGAGAGCTCTTCGAAGGCTCCAAAGGATACATGCAGTGCTAGTGCCTGTGGTTGCCAACTGCTGTTGAGACAGCTGTGGGCTACTTGCAAACCTGAAACGGTCCCAGTCTAACCCCTTAAAGCTACTCCCACATCCAATATACTAAAACCTAATCCCCTGTATTCCCTACAAAGCATACAACTACTCTTAGTGCTATTACAGAGGAAAAGAGTCTAGTAACTGGATTTGGACAGATTCAAATACAGAGAACTTTGAAGCAATTAAGTAGTTATAATTTGTTCATAAAACCAGCTTAACTGTATTTTAGAAGACTGTAAGACATGAGTGGCCTTGATGCCCCTGCAATCTTCAAATCAGGTGTTTAAAACAACTCCACTACCAAAGTCACCGAAGCAGGTTGCTTTAAAAACATGTCCGGTACAAATGAATTCTTTGGTTTGGCATATTTTACTTGTAAACCGCTCAGTGTCTTTTAGATAATGAGATAAGCAGTATATAAATTTGATTAACAATAAACAATACTTCTGTGCTGTTTTCCACTCATCATTCCTGGGTTTTTCCAGGTGGATAAGAATTTTCTATCTGTCTACAGGTAATCTAAATCAAATTATCATTTGTTCTTTTTGCTGACTGTTCACCAATAAGAAGAGTTTTTTTAAAAAAAAAACAATGCAGGCCTTCACTGAGACCATTTTTTAAAAAAGAAATTGTCTTGCATTCTGAAGAATTTTCTAACTGCTGCCAAGTCAGATGCATAGGAAGGATTGCCCTGTGAAACAAAGTATAATACATACTCATGCCTAGATGACCAGAAGCTAACAGGTGTGTTTGAAATACTCATACCAAGAGTTCTTTACCCCTGTTGTGTCTTTCCTATTAGCCAAGAACCACAGTCATGAGTAGGTTTTTTGTACTCCTTGCTTGACTGAGATTCTCCAGTGAGGCTGCAAGAATTAACATATGCAGGTCACCTATTTAACAGTGTAAGAGCATAGGAATGCTTAATCAACCAATAACAAAACAGAACAGCAAGCTAATACATTGCAACCATCTGCCACATTCAAAGCACTGCCAGGAAAGAGGGGAAGGAAAAGGAGCCTGCAGTAGTATCCCTTCCCTTCCCAATCACAATGCATTAGAATACAGGAGGAGAATGGGAGTAAATGAGTACATTCCTTGTTCTCCAAAAGCTTTTTGAAGTTTATAGCTAAGCCTTGCATGAGCTCAGGAGTAGAACTAAAGTCATTTCCATGATTTAATTCTGTGGAAGATAAAAAAAGATGAAATTAGGATGAAGGGTAGAGAAAGCATCAGTTTGTCTTGATGTTACATAGGAGCTGCTCTCAAGGAAGAGAGAAGCGTTATGCGGAGTCTGCATGTTTTAAGAGTTCCACAAATGATACCCTTTACTGGGGAAAATGCTTTATTTCTGGTGAAGATAGATTTGCAAAAGAGAAAGCTTAATCATGTTAGACATGGCTTGTCTATACCACACCATATAGATAGCACACAAGTTTGGAGTTAATCTGTATATGCAGAAAAAGATTTTATTTTTTTTCTTAAAGCATTTTGCTTTGCCCCTTTTCCAATATCATCCAATGATAATCAGCTTTTAGGTATTCAGGCACACCTATGAAGCCAAATGTCTTAAAGTAAAATCAGGAACAGTTTAGTTGTGGTTGCATGCATATTGTAAACTAAGAACAATTCAAAAGAATGGATAAACTGATCTTAAAACAATAAAATGAAATTCACCAGTGTTAACAGCATTCTTTTTCAAATGGAAACTCTGAATATGCAAACATATCAAGTGGATCAGAAACTTTGCTCTAGCATTGCTGAAGGGGAATAGAAAGTTTTAGCAGATGTTCATCTCAATACATTTTACTCATACGTAAGACCACATTAAGTTAAATGGGTTTTATTCCCTGATGCATAGATTTATAGCCAAAATACTGAACACAGTTTCAGAGCGTAGGCATATTTAATCAAAAATGAAGAATATCTTCAACTGAAATATTTAAATCATTTTAAGTATCTTTATATATTTAATTCTTCCCCCAAAAGAATAAGTTCTGAATATCAATCAATGAGCTGAATGAGCATTCTTTTATCCTTTTAATACAGGTTGAGTGGCATAAAATGAAAAGTCTAGGAACAAGCATTAAAAGTTTATGACAAAGAAACTTCAAGTCAGAGTTACAATAGTATAATGTGGTTCCTGTAAAACTTTGTAAGATGTCCTCATAGATGCATCAGTGTTTCAAGCATTAATTATATCACAATTTATAATATTTTAAAGTCATTAACTTATGTTAGATTTCCTTCTGTTAAACCAAAGCTACCTGAAGCTAAAACATGAAGAGAATGCCATGGTACCAACTGTACAGAAGTCCATAAGCATCTACCAAACATCTGGGAAGGAAATTGTCACCCAATGCATATTTTAACATTATTCTCAGGTTCTGCATCCAATTCAAAAGAGCAATGATAGGCTGACCTTCCTTTTTCCCATTACACTTAAGCAAAATTGCATACAGCTGTTTATTCCTTAGACAGGTTTCTTTATTTTTATATAATATGACTGAATTGTGACACCTCATTGTATACCTGCCATCAATACTGCACATCTTGCTAACTTATGGCAATGAACGGGCGGGGGGGGGGGGTGTTAGATTATTTTCCAAATTATTTTGGAAGTAATAAAAAGTTTTGCATAAAGTTGACAATTCAGTAGCAGTTGCTTTTTAACATTAGCATCTATTTCTATCAAAGTATTTGTATCTGAATTTTTAGGCATGGGTGAATAAAGTATAGTGTATGCATCATCAATTCCTTTTATTTTCTTTTTCTTTTTTCTAAACTTAAATGTTGTGGAGCCAGAGGAAAGACCCTCCCCTGGCTAGCATTAATTAACTAGCCGTTTCAGAGATGCTCGTTGCCGACGTTGCGGAAAGAAAGGCCACATTGAAAAAGTGTGCAGAGCCGACCACCGTTACACAACTCCGTCTTTATCCGCACAACCGCCACGCCAGTCCTGGGAATCGCCCGACCGCACCAATACCCGTGCTACGTGGGACAGATCTGACAACAGGAACCATCCGCGAGCTTACCCAGCGACAAGAGGAAACAGAAGTAGACCACCACCACAGCCAGAAACCTGCCTGATTTGAGACTGAGACTGATCTGAGACTTTTAGCATTGAACTTGAGCTTGGGGCCTCAAATGTTTTAGGGCCCCATTTCCTGGCTGTACTAATATCTGTAATAAGGGTTTTACTTGGTACCATATATATTTATTTTGTACCAATTTATCTGCTTTAATTGTTTTTGTTTCACAAGGTATGCCATCAAGAGTCACTTGTTGAAATGGGGAGCTATAAAAATCAATCCAACAAAGAAAGAGAGAAAGAAATAAGGCTAGAGAAGGCTGCTTTTTCCAGACAAAGGATTACATGTGGGGGAAAAAAACCACACACACACACCAAAAATGTAAAGGAAGTGCTCATCCAGATTAAAGATTAAATTAAATTGACTGGCACAAGTTCATCAAGCAATTTCATTAGCACAAGCCCCTGTTAAAAAATTTTTAAAGGTTATGCTAATTTCTTGTGCTAACAGATTTTTTGCCTATGGGCAAATAGCCTGATGTTTTGTAT
>JANHFO010002044.1:18977-29949 GCA_032468095.1 Pareas carinatus
GTAGGCAACCTTGGCCCTTTTATGACTTGTGGACTTCAACTCCCAGAATTCCTGAGCCAACAGACTCAGGAATTCTGGAGCTGAAGTCCACAAGTCATAAAAGAGCCAAGGTTGTCTACCCCTGCACTAGACCAAAGTGACTCTCCAGCAATGCTGGCTCTCAAGAAATGGCTCTTGGTTCAGCAGGGCTTACAACAGTCATGATGGGAGACTTCTGACAATTCTCTTTTCTATCACCAGAGGAACATCTGTATCTCATTCAAGCCATTTTCCCTCTCAACACACATGTCTGTCTACATAAGGGAGGTTTACATTGTTTTGTAGAGCTGCAACTATGCCAGTGAATTTTAAAACTGTTTTAATCTTAAAATTATGTCTATAAACATTGTTTATATAAAAATATGAGGATAATAATTACAGTGGTTGCTTGTGGGCGTTTTTCAATCTTCCCCAGATTGCAGTTAATAACAGGCAAAAGCAGTTTCAGTCTTGTCTAAATAAGAAATGTTTGAACTTCCCTCACATTCCAAGACGATAAAGGACCTACCACCTTTAAAGGCCCAGTCCAGAAGAGGGCAAGAATCTTTTATGTCTGCTTTTATTACCAAATTGAAGAATATTTTTCAGCACCATTTTGGAATATGAAAAGGGAGGGTGGTTCTGCTTTGCTTTTCACAACAGCTGCCATTTTAAAAGAAGTAAGGTTTAATTCCGTCATATGATATGAGGCTTTATGAAATCATAGTTTTATTTTGCATTGTTGGTTAGTATTGATTTATTAGCTTTTTCATAGAGCAACGTCAGTTCCTGTGTTAGTTACCTCCGGAAAGGGAGGAAATATAGTAGGATTCTTTTCAATCATTAAATAAGAAAATTCTGGTATTTTCTTAGTAACTGAAGTTTCAAGTTACCATTCACATCACTGGTCATATTTTAGTCCCAACTTGGTGCGTTTCTTATCTTTGACATATATTTGCATTATGTTAGTGATGTGAAGAAAAGGCTAATGACAACTGATTATTTAAAGATATATACCTTCTTTCCTGAGTCCTAGAGTAAATCAGTTCCTATGCTGCTAGAATGGTCCTTACTTACACTGGTATCTTCCAAGGATATTAGACTATATAGCATCTTATTCTCTTCAGTCTTATATGAGTGAACAGAGTTGGCATCTATGTAGTTTTCTAGGTACTAGCAAATGCACCCTCAATGACAGCACCTGCTCTCTGGGAACAACATGCTTCCTGAGAGCGGCCTCCACTCTCAAAATGCTATTTAAAAGATCCCTGAAAATTTGACTTTGCCTCAGGCCATGAGCTCAACCATATGTTGTGTCCCAAGTACGGTAGATTATTTTTTAGAATGGGTGGATTTTTCTCTTTGAAATATCTAGCTTTTTTATTAAGCTTCCTTCCTTTTTCTTTCTTTCCTTCTTTCTTTCCTTCTTTCTTTCCTTCTTTCTTTCTATATATTTTTCTATTTATTTATTTCTCTCCTTCCTTCCTTCATATTATTGTACATGAGCCTTTAGAGAGTTGGCCAGATTTATACATTTAATACATAAATAAATTTTCACTCAGCCTAGCCATTGGTCTTGCTGGCTGAGATTCTTTGAACCGTTCAATTATATGTGGAAAAAGAGACCCAACAGAGAAGGTTGTCTAGATCTTTAATTCATGAATGTTAACTGTTCCTACTTTCTGTTCCTATTTGGCCAGAGAAAAAGAAAATACTTTTTGAGGAAGAGTTAAATTCTGCAGCTTTTATTTCCTTGAAAAGTCTGGTACACTGGACTTTTATAACTAACGTTTCAAAAGCCTTTTCAGGATATTTGGAGATTTTTTTTATACACCTATCAGCCCAATGTTGATAGTTCTGTTTACTAGGACTCTTATTTTCCCAATCATTTTTTTCCTTCCTCTCTCCAATTTTTTTTTGCTGCTTGAGATAGAAGAGCAAATTGCCAAAATCATAGCTGGCCCCAAGAAGAAGGTCACACAGATTTTTCTCCCTTGTCTCCCTTGCTTTTCTCCCTTGGATTTTCTTAATGAAATCCAGTCATTAAGAATTTGCTCTCTTTTGTAGCATGAAATTGTCTGCTTGAGCTTAAAGTGAATTAATCTAGCTACTAATTTCTATGTCAAAACACATGCTGCATTTGGTTGAGAAATCACATAATCAAATATTTGAATCTGTAAAAGGATTTTTTTTTGCTGCTTGAGGTCTGCATATAGTCTATCAGAGGGTCTCTAGAAATCCAAGTTCTAGAAGTTGCCACAACATCATGAATGTACTCACAACTGACCTGGAGTCTAATTCCTTCTATCTCTAATCAAATCACTATTTCTCCCTTAGGTTAAATAGCTAGGAAAGAATTTGCTGAAGACTTTGATTTTTTGAGTTTGCCTGGGGAATAACAGCTGTCCATGGAAAGGATAGAATCACACCCTGGTTGTGGGGCAAAATTCTTCCAGGTTTCAAGAAGAATTATAACCTAATGCAGCCGTCTAGGTACAGCGAGTATTTTAACAGAGTAAAGTAGAGGTTAAGTTTGATTTTGCTTGTGTTCTAAGTGCAAATGGTCAGTGTTCTTCAATACTATTTATAGAGTTAATTTCCATTTTGGACAAATTAAATTCTCTCTTTCTTTCTCTCTACCCTTCTCTTTCTCTTTCTCTCTTTCTGTCTTTCTTTCTCTCTTTCTTTCAGAATCCTAATTCTTATTATCATTTAATTCTTAATACCCACCCATGTTTGATTTTCTTGCTGTGTGACTGTGTTTTTTTTTTAAATTAATACAACAAAAGAGAACAGGATATAAAGAAGAGGAAAGAGTGTGGGGGGGAACCCTGACCAAGATACAATATTTGTACATATATAAATTATACCATTCAGATTTTAAACTACACATTTAACTCTGGTCACATGGAATCATATTGCTCATTGCATTAGTGAAGAGACATTTTGAAGTCTGAGAATGAAAACATCTAATCAAGCCCACCTTTGATATCAAGTACAAAATCATCCTTCCAAAAACACATAAAATCTTTGTCTCTTTCTCTCTCTCTCTTTCTCTTTTTTTTTTTTATAAGAGTTCAGGTCACAATCTGCAATCTAAGAACTATTTTACACAGAGATTTTGGATGCTATCTTGTGGCTTGAGGGCTTGCAATCTGGTAATGTGCCTCAGAAGGCCTAAGGGTTTGTTTTTTTCAGATTGATTAGCAGGGATTAGTTTAAGATGCTTTTGTATTTCTCAAGTAGCGGGAAATGAAAGGCATTTTCCTTCTTTTAATTTTGCTCCAATAACACTGGTTGTGCAAAAAATAAACGGGGTGGGACAGCAGTGCAGAAACAACTGAAGGCTATAACTGTTGTTGTCCTGCTTAAATGAGCAGACCCTCATTCTAGAGAGAACTTTAACTATACATAAATTGAGGACCATGATTGTTAACACCATCCCTACTGAGACAAATTGTCGTGAAAAGAAATCAGTCTGGATGAGTTTTCTTTAATCAGGAACCCACCAGAAATACAAGGACTACAATACCCAGATTTTCTGGCCAACTTGAACAAAATGTTTTCTGGGAACTCTGGGATTTGTAATCCCAGGCACCTGAAAGCTATTGGGTAAGATGACTAATCCAATTATTCCTCTTTTTTGCTAATTTCATCACTATTTTCTATACATAACCAATTCCTAGTTGACTGGTTCATCTAAAAGTATTTGCACTTGATAGAAATCCAGTACAAACTCTCCCAACCGCAAAGAGCTCTCTGAACACTACATTTCCAGTTTAAAATTTTTTAACATTTCAAGATACATAAGGAACATCTTCCTACATACCTAAAACAGAGATTCAAAACCACTCTTAAAATTAGACTAAGCAGTTCACTGTCTGTGGCATTGGATATTTTCTGCTAGAGAGCCCCCCTCCTCACTAACAAATGGCAAATCTAAGTTCAAAGTTATGAAAAATCCTATTTATGGCTTGGCGTACAGCTGATATTCCTCTAGCTTCTATTTCATTGATAATTCTGGGGCCATAGTTGAAACTTTGCAACTTAATGAGATGTTATTACTCATACCATGTGACCATCTGGAATCAGTTTGGCCAAGGAGCCCTGAAGCAGCAAAAACCACCTGTAATGCATTAAGCTGCAGCTCAATACCAACTACATAGATTTGAAAAGCTGGGTCTGCATAAATAGCAACCTGTGAGAATGTAACTGGAGAGGTGATATTTAAGAAGTGATAGTTTGCCAGGAACCCTTTATACCCAGGGGGATGGACACACAAATTTGAAGCCAAGAGGTTTTCAGTTTCAAAATTGTGAATCAATAAAATCATTACATATGGATATTGTTTAGCCTCTCATACAACTAGTTCTGTCCAAGCAGCTCAGATTTTTCTGCAGTGTATTTCAGACCAATTATTCTTCTGTAGAAATTGGATATTATCTTTATGATGGTTAAACATGGCAAGTTGCCATGTTCCCAATAATCTTTGAAGTTAATCAGAGCAGCAGTTGAGAATAGGTCCGTAGCAGACTTATAAACTCCCCTTAACAATATCTGAACCATTTGCCAAAGTAACATAGTTACATATTTGCTTGATTCAAATGCATTATATACAGGATGAGGGAAGACGCTGGAATATACATGTAAAAAGGTCTCATGTTTTTTTTTAATTCCTCCTTCATGGGGTCTAAAAACATTTTGCAAAACATTTTATAGACAGATAATGAAAAGGAAGTGATCACCTCATAATTTAGTTAATTAGTTTGAAAAGTCTCTAGAAGTTCTCTCAAAGTTCAATTATAGGACATATGTGATAGTGTGAATCCAACTGATGTGTGAAGTACATTTGGAAGATGACAGATTTTGTGCTAATGTTGAAAAAAAATGCATTGTTGTAGGGTGAGGATTATAGCTAAAGAATATTAAATCAACCAACATTATAGAAACATAGGAGCCAAATTTAAATGCACTGAATATCTCCTGTTCCATTCAGAAGTATATATGTTTTATGACATTCCATTCATTACATCCAGAAAATGGCAACTTATATACATAAGGGAAATATGCTATTATTCTATCAAAATGATCTCACAAGGCGAATGATCAACATCAAATTTTATTTTATACAGTTTAGATTTATTACTGGGAATAAAGTTTGGCTGCCTGAAATGGTTTCCTATCACTTTCCGTATGTATACATCTTTCTGAATTATCAGGAGAAATATCAGCGGACATACAATATTAATTCCTTGGAACTCATTTCTCAGCGTTCAGTCCTAGGAGCTCTTGAATTTTTGGGCTGAATTTCAAAACTGAGTTGAGGCTGAAAAAAGCGAGGAAACAAAAATAAGAAAATCCTTGTATTAATTCTTGATTAAGAGGCTAAACATACTGCACTGTTTTTGGGGATCTGAATTGAATTATTAGCCTCCAGAGATATAATCATTCAACATCCCAGTTTTATACTTCTATATTTCTATTTAATATCAATATTTTTAAAATGCTTCAGGGTGGCATATTGCCAAAGTGAAACATTCAGATATGCTCAGTGAAGAAGAGTTCTTGACTTGAAATGGCAAGAATTCGGTTTTGGAATTTCCAGAAAGCACCCAACTTTAAAGCACACATTTCTTCTTTGTAAGAATAAAGTTTGATATTATATCTCCTTTGAACTTCTGTGCCTTTCTCCACCATCCAAGCACCAAGTGAAACTTATCCACCACACACATATTTTAAAAATCTTCAGGGTTTAAAACACATAAGAGGAAGAGTTTTCTTATAACTTATCTCTGTCTCTCATATATATTCATTCTTTTGTAACATAATCAGAATTATATGTGTGCCAGTTTAAGCTGCCATCTTCCTTTTCTCTCTCTTCCATTTTCTAAACTTTGACAAAGATTAATTTGTTTCCCATATGAGAACATACAGTACAGTATTTAAAGATGGTAGCATTTATTGGTCTCACTATATAATAGGCAAGTGTGAATTAACTATTTGATTCAAATTAGAGATTTGAGAACAGAACAATTCATAACTGGATTCAAATCTGCACTCAGAAGGCAAACAATTGTGAAATTCAATTTGAGAAGAATTTCATCTTGGGGGCATGAATGAAATGAAAAATGTGTTTTGTTCCATGTATGCAGTGCTTTTTTGTAGGAAAAAAGGTGCCAAAACTCACAACTTGCTAACCCTTTATTTAAAAAATTATAGTGTATTCAGTTCTTAATATAAATTTCATTTATTGTATTTAAGGCAAAAAAGGCACAGGAACCAAAACATGTAATCACAATAACGAGGCACGACACCGAAAAGCTCTGAACAACTGAACTTTATTAACTGCTGTAAAATACTCAACTAAACTACCAGCAGCTGCAAAACTCTGCTGCTGTCTTTTTAACTTGGGGCTTCAAGCGTGCCTCAGCTAATCAGTGTAAGCTGCTCTTTTTCTATTACAGCCCAACCCACGCAGACCAGAGGGAGCTTCCTGCGGCTCCAGGAAGTCTGGTGAGTTGAGATCTTAATAGGAATTGTGTTTTGGTGCATTCTATGACAAAAAAAGGACTACATGTATGGAACAAACACTTTGTGGCTCAGAAGTTCAGTCAGATTGTTCTGAGAATTTTGTCTGAACTGAAACACAGTTGATTCATCCAGGTTTTAAATGAGACAAATCCAGGGGCCTCTTACTATGTAACTAGGACAAGGTTGCCTCTTTCTTCCCTCTTCAGTAGTCTGAACTAGCTTCTCCTCAGATCTTCTTACTCCTCCCTTTTCCTTAACCCCCCCTTGCTTTGCACCACAGCCACCCTACTGCATTTGTATTTAGATGTAGCATATGCAAATTGGCCATTCATTCAAACCTCCTTCCCAGGTCTTCAGTCTCGTTACCTTTGTCTGCCACCATGCCGCCACCACCAATAACCATTCTCTGTCCATCAGAACACCTTTATCTGGGATGTACATATTCCAACTCTGTACCCAAATCAAATGTGCTTGGGGTTCAGATTGGCAGAGTGTCTTGATTAACTTCTCCTTTTTTGGAAAAGAGTCCAAAAATAGCAGTGGCAAAACAAAATTGTGTCAAGACTGCGAATTTCACTGGCAATGCCCGTTAGAAGAGACAAAAGGAGCTAACTGATCAATGAGATGCAATACCATGGAGAAAGTCTTTTAGAGAAAAACTGGCATTTGTAACTTTGCCAACATCTGTTCTTAAAAACAGTAAATATTTACAGACACATCTTAAGTGTTAGTCATTCACACATTGCTTATTACATTTTACAGAATGTAAAAATAAATTTTTATCTCTATTATATTCATTGCTACTTCAGAGTTAAAATATAGTGTGTTGGAAGACTAGCTCATGTGCAGCCACTAGATCTGAATTGAAATATTCTGAATTATTAGATTACAGTTTTCTGTATCTTTTTGCTGTAATCTGCTGTGAAGGTTCTGTGCATGACCTTTCCTCCATGAAAACATAAATGTGAATTCTGAGGAATCCAATAAAGGTCCAAATGTTCCTTTCTGAAAAGACTTTTTAGTCTGCTTCTCTCTCAGAACCAAGGTTTGAGAAATCTTATGAAATCACTATCTCTAAGTGAAGTACAGTGATGGCAAATAGTTAACACTGCCAAGGATTATAGGCTGTGAGTGTATGGGTGGGTCTTCAAGTAGTCTAAATCTTCTCCAGGAAGAAGCATAAATGCTTCTGCGTCACCTTGTTAGAAGAGGAAGGAAATTCTTATGTTTTATGGTTCCATACATATCTGTTTGTGACATAGTCATCACAAACATGTTCTCTTTGGAGGAAACTGTTTGCTGAATGTGATTAATTGCCTCTCTAGATAACCAAGAGATCGTCGAGGGCACTGATATCTGTTCATTCATAGGTTACCATTCTTGAATGTTGTAAGGATGTCCTCTGTCTCTGCTTTCCCAGATCTATTTCAATACTCAGCTTTCCAAAGGAACAATTGTATTCCAAGCACATCTAAATATGGCAGCTATTTTTAGCAAAAATACTTCCTGAAAAACAAAGTCTTGTTTTAAGGGTACTGGAGCAGCTGAAAATTTTGAAACTAAAGCAAGGACTTATCATTTAGTGGAGCAGGAAACAAGGTTACAATGGTCACAGCAAAAAAAATTGTGATCTCTCTGCACCATAATTTTGGAAACAAGCTGCGAAACACCACTTTCTTTTTTAATCTAAATCTAGCATGCTTTATCATGGAGATACTGATGCTGAACTCCAAGTCATTCCTTCTTCCTGATGTTTTAACTATTGCATCACATACCATCTTCTGTCCTCGTGTAATTTACAGCCTATTTGGTCTCAGCTGAGAACAGCACCAGGAGCAAATGATTACTATTTAAGCAGCTGAAACCCATGGCACCTATTGGTGTGACTCATGCCATATGAAAAATCATAATACAAGGTTAGCAACTTGGGAAAAAAAAGATTGACAGCTGATTGTTGTAAAATAGCAAAAGATACTGTTGTTTCACATACTTTTTCATTTATTTGCATTCTAACTACTTATTTTGAAAAAGAAAAAATCTTCATGGAAGAATTGCTTTATAGCCTAGATCAGTAATGCCGAACCTATGGCAAACATGCCACAGCGGGCACGCAAAGCCTTCTCTGCTGGCACGTGAACCAAATCACCCCAGTATCGCCCCAGAGCTAGGAAAGGAGTAGCGATGCCAGGCGATGACATCATGGGGCCATGCACATGCTCAGAAAGAGAGTAGCGGCGTCGAGTGATCATATCACAAGGCACAACTCATTAGCTGGGACTTGTCTGGGCATTCGAATGCCCTTGTCTGGGCATTCACTGACCTAGATAGATAGACCATTTTCAAGTCAATAATTATATTGTAAAATATAAACTTTTCCTATGACATAATTAAGATAAAATGCAAGAATTACCAACCACTACTATAAGAACTGTTCTGGAATGCACTTTTAAAACCAAAAAAAAACCCTTTGTTTTTCATCACTTTAAATGTTAGTTAAATGCAGAAACAATTTTCAGCACAAAATAATTCTACATAAGTGTGATTTGGGTAACTAAGTTTAAGTTATTACAGCACTACCAGCAAGTACTATATGCAAAATAAATCAGGAGAAAATGGATTGAATGCAATATGTGTGCTCAGAAACAGCTGGAGCAGATTTAACAATAAGAGGATTTGTGGCATAAATAAAATTAAGGGTCGGAGCCTGTAATAAAATTAGATGAAACATACAGTGTCTATTCAGGCAACAGTTATGTAACTTTAAAACATATTCACCTATTGATCAAACCTGAGAATAAAGCAGACAAACAACCCTCTTTTGAGGGAAGAAATAAAAGAACAAATTTGGCTACAGAATCACCTGAAGAGAAATCTCATTGAGGCTGTGTTCTGAGTAAATATAAATAAGATTGATTTGCAGTGCTTCAGAATTGAGTGCAAAAGATGATTCAGAGCACCAGGGGGGTGTACATGGCATCTGTCTGTAATGTTTAAGACTACTATATGTATTCTTAAGATTGCATGGCAGAAGAAGGCAGGATTCAGGAAAAGCTACAGGTGAGATCAAGTTCCCGGTGGTCCCAAGCAAACAGGCTGACACCAAATCAGTCGATTTCCTAAGAAAGCAGTTTTCAGCCCAATAATTCCATGTGAAAAAATGGCTGTGTAATACCTACAACCTTTCTTCTGCCATTAAGAAATCCATCCTTATAAATCAATTGACCCTGTTCTTTAAAGGGACTTGGAAGTTCTGGAATTGTGGTAGTGTTACAGGGGAAGGTTTGAAAGGAAGCAAGAGTGAGGAAACTGAAAGCTAAAGCCCTTAACACACATGAGATAAGAGACGAAAAAGATATTTAAAAAGGGAGCCCAGATCACTAACGGTCACTTTTGAAGAACTTAAGAGTAGTATATCTTGACTTTAGCAATTTTAAGATGTCAGCTCCTAGAATTCCTTAGCCAGACATAACAAAATCTAAACACCCAAAAAAGTTTTTTAAAAAACTGGACTATAGAATTTGTGTGTGTGTGCATATATGTGTTTGTGCCTTTATATCAGTTTTGATTCCAGACTGGACAAATCCATGCATTTTTATTGACATTTTCAGAAGTGCATCACTGTTGTTGCTTTCTCTGGCTCACTAAAATGGACTGACCAAAGTCATTCAGCTGATTTTGTGCCTGAGGCAAGACTAGAACTCATGGGCTCCCAGTTTTTACCTTAAGTCTTTAGCTACTATACCAGACTCTCAGATTGTGAAAAAAAGCATGTAGGTTATACAATAAGATATTGTAACTGATAAAATGTTTTGGTGGAAAACAAAATAAGCGGAGATAAGATGAAAATTGCTGAAAACAAAGAATCTGGACCTTCCAATTTGGGTTTAGAAATATTTATTTTGCAGCTATTTTGTAATAAAAAGAATCTGGTTATACCTTCCAGAAATGAATGACATGCAATTGGAAGAAAGGAGCACAAAAAGTTGATTCTCAGTTTTAGAATAAAGAAGTCTCAAACTTGTTCCAAACTTGTTAAATGCTTCCATCATGGCTTCAGCCATTTTGCAGCAAAATCTACTTATCTGATTTTTTGTGTCCTTGGAGGTTTAGTCCAGCAGATTCTTATTTAGGCTGAGAGAAGTATGAAGTTGCAAATTCTTTAGAGTTTTGAAGATAAAGTACATTCTAGATACTTGTTTCCTTGTATTCCTTTTTTTGTTGCTCAAATACAAAGCATTGCTCAATCCCATATTATCTGGTTATTTATTTTCAACATCAATCATTTTTATTATTTGGAATATTTTGATAGGGACTGTTAGGGTTATACGGGTGGTGATCCCTTTAAATAACCCTACAGGTTGGTTTACAAATTGCATGGCCAGCTGAAGCAAGCTGAGCCACACCTATCTTAATTAGCCCAGGA
>JANHFO010002044.1:34885-49573 GCA_032468095.1 Pareas carinatus
AAGCCTTGCCATGTAAAGGAAATTTTGAGATAAATTATAAATTATCTTTTTCTGATAACTGAAAATTTCACATATTGCAAGCTATAATTTTGTTTATTGTTGTCTAATAAAAACTTTTTCTACAAAAAAAAAAAGAAAAAGAAAATTCCCAGGCCTATGGATCCTTGGATCTACCTCTTCAACAGACCCATGTGATAGGAGGAAAGAGACAGGAGATCAGTCTAGTTTATGGTGTCTGAGATTCCAACCTCTCACAGGTCCAATAAGATTTCATCTTTAATGTAGTCATCTTACTTTTTTCCCCTAAATAAACACTTAGAAAAAATATTTTCTAAAAAGAAAAATATATCTCAACCATTGTTTATGTCAGTTATTTCAAATTCCTCTGCATCAAAGAAACAGTCTTCAGGCTGACAGGATAGGATCAGCATGGAATTTAACATGTTATTTGACCTGGAGCATAGAAAGACCTGCAATACTTAAGGTACTTATAAACTCATAAATTCATAGGGCTAGAAAGGGGCCTCAGAGATCTTCTAGTCCAACTCCCTGCTTAAAACAGGAGACTTATATCATCCCAGTCAAATGGATTTTCAGTCTGTTTTTGAAAATCTCCAATGATGGAGCACCTACAACCTCAAAAGGCAAGCTATTCTATTGATTAGTTGCTCTTACTGTCACACAATTTCTCCATAGATAAATTTCTCCTACAAAGAAGCTGGATCTCTCTTTGACAAGCTTCCACTCATTACTTCTTGTCCAATTCCCTGAGGCCTTGGAGAATAAGTCACTCCCCTCTTCTGTGTGACAGGCGCTCAAGTATTAGAAGACAGTAATCATGTGCTCCCATCCCACCCTCAAAGAAAATGTATTGACTCAAACCTGAATCATAAAAGGAATGATTACGAGCAAATTGTGCAAATAAATTCATCACACAAATATATCAAATTTCTGCTAGGGTGTTCAAGGTGGCTAGAATTCAAGGTGGCCGATGAAGATGATGGTATTATCATGGTATTTCACATCAACCCCTGGTGTGAAACCAGGCTACCAAATTCCTCTTTAGCTAGAAGATGCTTTATTGCACATATATTGAAGGTGACAGAGAAGAGCACTTCACTTGCATGGTATCTTTCTTTTGGGCTGATCTCTCATTCTCTTTCCCTGTTGCCTATCCTCAGTGAGAAAACCCTTGAACTGATTGCTTTCAAGAAACTTTTTGAAATTAGATAGAAAACTACATGAAGTCAAAACAATGTTTTCTCTACCACTTACCTCCAGTTTAGTGTCTACATTTTTGCAGTCCGGATTCAGTAGCCCTAGGATTAAACACATGTTGCTTAAACCTCAGTTAAAATATGGCTTTGGTAATAGATGTTCTAGTCCCTCTATTTCTAGGCAAGTGGCTACTTTCTTTGGCTTCTCCCTGAAGTCATCCACACAAATATATGTATGATTAAAATGGACATCATGTTGCTGCAAGACTTGCAGCACAAGCCCATTCTTTCTTACTCATAAACAAATTCCACTGTAACTGATATGGCTTAAGTATGCTTATAGTTGCAGCAAAGTCTCCATTCCATCTGAAAGTTCAAGTACAAACCAACTTTAATTCGTTTTCTTATCTTTATTTCATTTGTCCCTGGTGACATCTGCTATTTTCAAGACATCTAGTTTTAGATTATCTCACATTTACATAATCTCAGCTCTTCCTTGGAAACCAGTCAAATGTGTGGAGTTGGAGAGAGGCAGTGGGCTACCATCACAGCATGCTTGGTGGGAGAGGGAAGCTGGAGGAGGTGGAGGACAAGAAGGGAGAGAACCAAATGTCTAGACAATTGTTTTGCTAATACACACATTCCACAAAGCTAAGAGAAGAAGATCATTATATTTTTGCACTAGAATTTGAAGTTTGTTTTCTGCCTTTATTCCAGGAAGCGGAATCACCATCATTTTCCAAAATAAACTCATTTGTTCTTCATAGCCCTTTCTGCACAAGTTTATTTTAATCATCCCAAAGGAAAATTATAGAATTATGGCAATGCATTTAATTGTCTATATTTCTTTAAGAAAAACAACACACTGACATTCACCAATAGGGAAACCTCCTTCTGAAAGCATTCATTAAATCCATGAATAATTAAAGGAAAAGGACATAGAATCCAAAAGAAGAGACTTGTTTTAAAATATTTCTTTTTTAAGAAGTAGAGTAACTCAATCACTAGTCAAAAACATCCTTCATACAGTGCTCAGCAGAAAAACAGCAAATTACAAAGTTTTCCTTTTTTGTTTCTAATCATGACAAATTATATAGAGCTGCTGTAAGAAAGCAATATTTGGGGAATAATGACTGCATCTCGTAGGGGCCCCTCTGTTAAAATACTGAAGTTTGCAGATGATAAAACAGTCATTGGTCTCATTTGAGATGGTGATGAATCTTCATACAGATGGGAGGTTGAACAACTAGCCCTGTGCAGCTGGAACAATCTAGAACTGAACACACTTAAAATTGCAGAGATAATAGTGGGTTTTAGGAGGACACCCCCCACCATTCTTCCACCTCCTATAATATTAGACAACACAGTATCAGCAGTAGAGACCTTCAAGTTTCTGGGTTCTCTATTCTCCCAGGGCTTGAAATGGGCACCTAACATTAGATCCATCATTAAAAAGAAACAACAAAGAATGTTCTTCCTGCGTCAACTCAGAAAGTTCACTGCACAAGGAGCTGCTGATGTGATTCTACAGAGGAATTCTTGAGTTTGTCATTTATATCTCTTTTTTTGTAAGAATTTTATTCATTTTTATGCAAAAAACATGGGCCTACATGTTTCAATCAACATCAACCAATTGGTTACATTTCAAACTTCTTTTAGCAGTGTTTATCAAATTTATTAAAAACTATTTCACACCTACTCCTTCCGTCTCTTCAACCATCGCCACGCTGTCCACTGGAAGTCCCCAAGTCTGTCATTTATATCTCTATAATTGTCTGGTTTGGTGCAGCAACTAAGCAGGGATAGGTACAAGATAGGTGCAAACTATCAATGGATAGTTAGGACTGCAAAAAAGTAACCAATTGCAACCAGACTGCCTTCCACTGAAGATCTGTGTTCTGCAGCCCTCATATCCTGGATATAAACTGTTTCAATGTCTCTACTCAGGATGCCACTATAGGGCATTGCATGCCAAAACAACTAGACACACAGTTTTTTCTCCTGTGCAATCACTCTGCTAAACACATAATTCCCACAGCACTGTTTATCTCTCTAAGGATATTTACCCATGGAGTAGGGCTATATTACTATTATCCTTTCCACCTTTCCTATTACCTACTCCTAATGGTATCTCACTTGTTGGTTGTATCTAATTATTTGTGATTGTATCTTATGATTTATTATTTATCACTTTGTTGCTTGTATATATACCGAGAGTTTATGCACTGGAGACAAATTCCTTGTGTGTCCAAACATACTTGGGCAATAAAGATTATTCTATATTCTATTCTAAAATGGAGCACAAACTCCAGTGACGATTTTCATGCCATTCAATGTAAAGAGAATAGCTTGAACCAAATCAACACAATGGTTTCTCCTTAGAAAGTTATTGCCCTAGAAAGGAACCATTCTCTGCACATAATGAGTAGGATGCTACCATGTTTCCCTGAAAATAAGACACTGTCTTATATTAATTGTTGCTCCCAAAAGAGCCCTAGGTCTTATTTTCGGGGAATGCCTTATATTCCTCCAAGAGGCAAAAATGTAGGTAAGTCTTATTTTCAGAGGATGTCTTATTTTCGGGGAAACACGGTAATAGCTGTTATGCCTGTAGAAGTTCTATTTTATTGCTAGGGTCACATTTTGAAGGCCTTAAGCATGAATGAATTCCAAGTTGGCCAGCGACCTTTGCACATCCAATAATATGGACCACAAGTTTTAATGTATTTAATATATTCTCCTGAGTTGAGTCTCAACTATAAAAGCACAGCCACTGGTTCCTCTGTTCACTGATGAACCCCCATCCCTTATATTACCTTCTTCCCCATTTCAAGGGTGCCTTCAACGACCTCTCCAAACAGACCCCCAGGAAAGTTTCAGTAAGAAAAGTAAGCTAACAAGGAAAACAACTAAAACAACTCCATGACATGGCTGGACTTTGCTCTGTAAGTGGAGAGGCCAGTTTTGGTGACATAATGTCCCTGAGGAAAAGACAGATGGACTTTTCAAAGAAAAGCAAAAGAATTTGACTTGCTAATCAATGAGTTGTTTCTTTACCCTTTCATCCCAAAGAATGTCTGGACAGCTGCAAGTTTCTTTGACTTATGCTTCTATTTAACTCATGTGTAATTTCTGGGTCATCCATTAAATGGAAGTGTAATGGTTCCTTTAGTAATCCAGGATCGGGAACAGAAAAAGGATTGCAATATGACTTAATCAGAGACCTGCCTTGTACTGTGTTAACTGATTGCCAGGCTGGTGAATGTGTGACCTTCAAAGGTCAAAGACTCCAAATCACACTAGCTGGTTTCTGAAATGGACAGAGAGTCTCCACCTCCATAAAACATCAGACTTAGCCAGTATGCTTGTTTTGGTGAGGAGAAAAGGAATAGTTAAGCTGCAACACAACATAAAGTGTTCATAAGTTTATAACATTATTTCTGCAAATTTGGGGGATTATGAACTTTACTAAATGAAGGAGGATAAGGGACATCTCAAAGGTGCTTTTGCAAAACGCAACTAGACTTCCTTGGTTTTTTCTTTGGAAATGTTTCGCTTCTCATCCAAAAAACGTCTTCAGTTCTGAAGAACTGGAAAAAAAAACAAGAAAATCCGGTTGCCTTTTGAAAAAGCACTCTTGGGACA
This sequence comes from Pareas carinatus, assembly GCA_032468095.1. Taxonomy (NCBI): domain Eukaryota; kingdom Metazoa; phylum Chordata; class Lepidosauria; order Squamata; family Pareidae; genus Pareas; species Pareas carinatus. The sequence goes on from JANHFO010002044.1 coordinate 39,748, forward strand.
GCCATGACCTGGATGATTGAGAATCTCTATAGAGATTAAAGGACAAATTGTTCTTGAATCCTCTCTGACATGGCCCATCGATGAATCAATTTCTTTGAACTTTGGTGCTATTTATTAGGAAAAGCAAAATTCAAAGGAGTAGATCTTGCATAATTGAAGCACTTTTTAAAATGACAATACTCCACAGGCTCTCACAGAAATAAGGAAACAGGGGTGGAGGGGCCCAGCTATGATAGGTCTAAAGCTATTGTCCTGGTACTTGAGGGAAAATCTAAACAAAACTTACCTCTGTGCTTGTGAATAAGGTCTTTGAATTATGGTGCCAGTATATCAACCTCCCACTTCAGAATATGCCCTCATGTTCCCAGAAACATTTTCAACAACCCCTGAAGGAATGAATATAGGTTCTCTTTATTAAATTTTCACTGAATACTTCTCAAGAGTTCATTCAGAAATATCTCCTTCCTTAATTTTGTTTGCTTATTGTGATACTAAGCCATGAGTAACTATGTATGGCTAGTTAATGTGCATTATTTATGAACGTTTGGAGATAAAGAGATAATAAATAATACTGTCAGTATCACCCTGCTCTTGTTCTGCAGCAGAAGAGACAATATGTGCCCCCTTCAGAAAGTGAGAAATGGAAATTGCTATCAATCCTAGGCAACATGACAAATAGGGAGAGCTAATGGGAATTGCAATTCACTTCTGTCCAAGGAATATATGTTGCCAGTTGGGCTCTGCATGATTCCAGATCCACTTAGATCATCCTGAGATTGTTTACTAAGACACTAACAGACCCATGGAAGGGGAAATATGGATCAATCATGTTAAAGTAGCAGCAGAAATTTCAGACAATGTCAGTGAGCAGGATGAATGCCTTCATGACTGAAGAGATTTTTCAAGGGGTGGGTGGGAATCCTTCCCCCTAAAATCCTGGTTTCTCAACAAGAAAGCCAAAGAAAAGCTTAGCTCATTTAAATATCCAAACTAAACAAGGCTATAGTGCCAGTCAGTACTGACCTTATGAAAATGGATCATGAAAATCTGAAGTAGTTCTTCAGGATCCAATCTGGATCAGTCTCTGGGAACAGAGGTTCAGTCCTTCAAGCTTTTGAACTTGTGCTGGAGCCCATCCTCAGGGAACTTCTCTCTTTGTGTTTTTCTGGTAGAGACAATTCCGTGAGGATGGGCTCCAGCACAAGCCCAAAAACTCAGAAGATTGAACCTCTGGTCCTGAGGATTGATCCAGATTAGATCCTGCAACATTTTCCTGGGACACATATATTTGCCTTCATTCGTGAGGACTAGTTCTCTATGGCAAAACTGCAAGATCTCGTATATACTGTACTCAGGCAAGTGACTTGTACCCTATACACCATAGAGTCCCTAACAAACATTTTGTGGTTTACTGAACAGTCCAGAACAAGAGCAACACTTGTTAAAAATGTAAGGTATCAATATACTAATGATAAGTGTTCTTTTGCATTTAAATGCTACCTTCCATTAAATCATCCAAAAGCATATATATTTCAGCGCCCTCCCTAAGGGATGTTAATCATCAGAAGGCCTTAAAGGCTTTTTTTAAATAATAACCTGGCCTAAAAAGTCAACATGGAAGATGTTCAGAAACTGAAAGTGATGTTCAAGTCCTTTACTCTGATCTTATTCCAATTCCTTCTGATATGCTTAATTAGGCTATTAATCCTTTAAATGCTCTAATTTCCATTGGTATTTCCATGTGACATCAAAAGAGAAATTAAGAATGCTCTATGCAAATTAAATACCCATGCAGAAGCAAGTCCTGGTGTACATGTGTAAAAACCCATCTATGGATTTCATAGGCCAGGATGTCTGCCTAAAATGTTTGAAACTACAGTGCTTGAAATGCCATGAGTCTAAATTTTGTAAAAGCTGAATCAATCAGAATTTTATTTTTTCCTAGTGTGTCAGGACACACAAGGAATTTGTCTTCAGTGAACATGCTCAATACTTACATACATGCAATAAACAACTGGAAGTACAACAAGGATACAATCAAAGATACATTCATACACATTTGACTATATAAGCATAATCACAATCATTTGTATATATATATATGCATAATCATGATCATTTGTATATATAGGTATGGTCATTGCATATAAAGGCATAATCGATTGTGTATATAAGCATAAGATACATTCATAGTCATAAAGTACATATAAGCTGCAATCGACAAACCACGATCTTAATCATGAGTACAATTCGCAATCGTAAGTACATTCATCATGTCATCATGTTAGTGCGAACATCATGTCACAAAATCCATCTCATCCTGTCACAAAAACACCCTCCACATTAACATTTTCATGTAAATTAGCTGTTTAGTGTGTTGATGACATGAGAGAAGAAATTGTCCTTGTGTCTAGTTTTGGTTTGCAATGCCCTTTAGTCGCATCCAGAGTGAAGAGGTTGAAACAGATTATGTCCAGGGTGTGAGGCGTCGATAATTATTTTCACCACTCTCTTTTTGGATTATTCAGTGTATAGGTCTTCAATGGAGGGGATCATCCTTTATTACTTAGATATTTAAGAATATCCTTCGTTCATTATCAGAACTGAAGAAGGCTTGCAAAGGAAGATAAAAAGCACAATTAGTTGTCTTTCTTACACTTGCTCATATAAGAATAAGAGGAAGCAATTAAAAAAATATATCTGCAGAACAGGAATTGTTTTTCCCCTTTAATTCTATCACTATGCATCATTTTTTTTTACATTGGCATTTCTCTCCAGCAGCTCTACAATAGATATACATTTTGTTGCTTTCTCCAAGTGATCTTATTTATCCTTTATTGAGGGTAAAGGAAAATAGAAAAAGTGGAAATTATAATTAAAGAACAATTAAAAAATAGGGAAGCTTATTGCAGACTCTACATTCAGTGGGATAAGTGTTGTGTATAGTTTGTATTTGCTGACTTGTCCTATATATGCTTGGTGTTTACAATTTATCATTTGAGGTCCAGTTTCTTAAGTACTAAGGTCTGTTTCTGCTGGTTTTCCCAGATCAAAATGCAAATGAAATATTAGTTCCATAGATAATCCTTCTGGCTGGAAAATATGGAACAGATAAATTGAACAGTGAAGTTGCCAAGGAGAGAAGCTGCATAGATTTCTGGGTACTTCGTGACCATTTACAGTATTTCAGCTCGCTTCTTGATATAACAGAAATGTGGTAGCTGCAAACTCTTGGATGTGTCTACCTGACAACTCAAAAATATTCTTTCCAGAAAACTTCTGGAGACAAGTTGTTCCACTGATTATTTGTTCTGTCACGAAAATTCTCTTTAGTTTCTAGGTTGCTTCTCTCCTTGATTAGTTTTCATCCATTGCTTCTCTTTCTGCTTTTCTGCTTTGAAGAATAGCTTGACTCCCTCTTCTTTATTATTTATTATTTTTATTTCTAACCCGCCCTTCTCCTGAAGGACTCAGGACTGCTTACAGGCAATACTAAAAGATGCAAAGGTACAAATACAAATTTAAGAACAAGTAAAAGAGATTAAATCAAGCCTGAACATTGAGAATTTGTAAAAGGGGGAAGCAATTAAAATTATTTCCACTTTAAAAATTTCCTATTGTGGCAACCCCTCTAATATTGGGACACTGCTATCATGTCACCCCTAGTGCTTCTTTTCATTAAAATATACTGATTTTTTGTACGCTGATCTGGTTGTCCTGGGACATATTTCAGGAAAAACATCTTGGACATATGCCCTTTGATATATATCAGCTAAAAAAGCAATGTTTTGAAGACTTAAATGTATATAACTTGTTATGGTAAAAGAATCTACTTGATTTGCATATGGTATATTTTTATATAATTTTTGGGGAGAGAGCCTCTAATACATTGAGAATGTTTGCATTTTAAATGAGTGATTTGATTCTCTATTTGATTCTCTATTCAGATGAACTATGGGACGCTAAATTCATAGAAAATGTGCACTGTTTCCCAGGTATCTCTTAAATTTTTCTAGCAGTTCTACAAATATAAATTTTAAAAGCCAATAAATAAATTATAGAATGTTAAAACTTTTCTGCGCAAACTGCTTATATGCTATATTTAAAACCAGGCTTTATTTAAAAAACCCAATGTGTTGTTCTATGGATAACAGACACACCTTAAATTGTTGGTCAATGAGAATAATTCAGTATAGCAATTCATGTAGAGCTATAACGAATCCTTATATTTCAACAGTAGGTCCTAAGAATGAACATAATCTTTAAAGTTTGATTTTAATATATTACTCAGATCTACTATTCCAGAGATTTGACTATTGTTCTGATATTGAGAAGATTTTTTTGAGATGGATGTATTAATACATGCCTGCTGAATTCTGTGTTAAAGCACTATTAATTTAGCTAAATTGAAACAATGTTTAGGACTGTAATCTTAAACTTTTGAAACTTAAAAAGGGAAAGATTCCCCCCCCCTTGCACATGTGTGCTAGTCATGGTCGACTCTAGGGGGCGGTGGTTATCTCCATTTCTAAGCCGAAGTCCCAGCGCTGTCCGAAGACATGTGGCTGGCATGACTAGAGGTCAAAGGCACACAGAACGCTTTTACCTGCCCACCGAAGTGGTCCCTATTTTTCTACTTGCATTTTTACATGCCTTTGAACTGTTAGGTTGGCAGAAACTGGGGCGAGTAATGAGAGCTCACTCGGTTATGCGGCGCTAGGGATTCGAACTGCCGAACTGCTGACCTTCCAATCAACAGAATCAGCATTGAAACTTAGTTCTCCATTATATTGGTATTATTCCCTCCTATATTGTGCTTCATCAGCTCCTGCATGGATAAAACTTGATTGAACTTAGAAGAAATGTCATGGAAAATGAAATTTAAAAAGATCATCTATGTCATGCAAGCTTCTGCACAAGAAAAAGAGCAAACTCTACAGTACAGTTTTAAAACCTTATGTTTGAAAGATTTTCTCTGATATATTTGAAGCAAGATAGTCAAAGTAAGAACGTTTAACGCTGAAGTAAATTCATTGACATGAGAAAGGTACATGTTTTCAGATATTTAGCATATGTTGTTAAGTATATGTAAAACAACCATGCTCCATAGACTTGGGATAGCAGATAAGTAACAGTGAGTTTTACTTGTGCATTTTCAGCTGAATAATATTAGTAATATCCTTGTTTCTAAGAACAGCTGGCAACTAAAAAGTTGCTTAGAGAATTTGTGGAATCTCTCCTCTGGGGAATCTAAGCAACCATCTGCACGAATAGTTTACATCTGGCATGTAGTTTATGTCCAAATAACTGATTTGAGGAGCATTGTTTCTCCTAGTCTCATAGTTATATTATTTCATGATCATATTATTCTAATTCACTGTGTTTTTGAGCAATTTCTCTCATCCTTCATAGATAGTTGTGGGTCGGGATGATAGAAATTGTCTCTGTTCCCAAAAGAAAAAAAGTCCCATTCTTGGCTCATTATCTTGAACAGAAAATATTGTCATTACTTCCAATCAGGACTCTCACAGGATTGGGTATATAGTTGCTATGCAGGAAGCCAATGGTCCAATCACCATTAACACAGCCAAGCATCAGGTAAGAAAGCTGCTGGAGACACAAGACAGACACTACTGTGATCTACTGTGTGATAAAGCAACTTTCTGTGTTCTTACTGTAAATCACTCATAGACAAGACAAAATACAGCAAAACCTTGATTTAATGGTGTTGTGTCCGAAAGTTAGAAAGCCGCCGCGTGATCTGTTAACCGCGGCCGGCTCCAGTCAACAGTAAATGTTCAGTGCAGAGCATGGAGAGAACAGAAGCCGCAGCCCGGATTGGCCGGAGACGAGCAGAGCCGCGCCTATCACCGTGCGGTCCGCGAGAGCACTCCGAACCGCGATTGGGCGAGAGACAATCACGGGGGGGTTCTGTACAACTCGCTGCGAGTTTAAAAGACAGGCACCGCGTGGTGTCTTTTGTCTTTGGTTAGAGTTTACAATAAAGGTTGAAAGTTACTGCGTCCTGTGTCTCATGTCTCGACCCACAAAACAGTTAGAATGATTTAAAACTAAAATAGGCATGCTAAGGCAATTTTCTCTGTTTTTTGACACAGAATTATTGGGCAACTGCTCTGCTGCTGTTTTGTAATTTGCTGACTTTTGACAGCATAATTTTGTCAGATTCCAGAAACTACACTTATACAAAGCAGAAGACAGGTGTAAAAGTCTCACCAGATGTTGCATATGTCAAGAGACAAACTTGAATCAAAGGATGCCACAATATTGCATCTTGGAAGGATCTTCCAAGCTCATTCATACATTAGCAGATAACTTTTCATGCTTTTCTGTATTCTGGAACATTATACAATCAGAGCTCCATAAACTTACATATACAGTAACTAGTAAATTTACACATACAGAGGTCCAATTAGGAATGTCTACCATGTTCAGTATTAATTTGTGAATACCAGGATTAAAAGGAGCTGCACTTTTCACACATTGTGTAAAGGAGGAAAGCAAAAGTGAACCAACAATCAGCCCTTGAGATACATGTGTTCTCTGTAGGATTATGAAATAGATGATGTGACTACTAGCTGGTATACTAAGAATATTTAATCTTTAGTTGATTAAAGATTAGTTGGTTTAGTTGATCATGGATAAAAATATGTCAAATCTGTGCAAGGATTGATTCCATTTTTTGGACACAATCTGGTCCAGTGGACCTTCTAAAACATTTGCATGAATCAGTTTCCTTGCCTACTGATTAAAGAAATGGATAAAACTCTTGAATCTATTGAATGCCTTTCAGATTCTTCCTAATTTACTTTAGAAGGTTCTTCAAGCACTATATATTTTAATGAGTTCTTAGATTATTAAGATCTTTTTTAAACAAATTGGTAACCACAAATTTAAGTAACATAATCATGAGCTCTTGCTTAAGAAGCCATCTTTGTGTCCAAGTTAAACAGCTATTGCAGTTCTGGACAATTAAAAGAAATGGTTCTTTTACACTGATGAAAATACATTTTGGCCATTCTAATTGATTATCTGTAATTGTAGAGTTAGGCAAACTGGACCATCTTGGAGAAGACCAATTTATTTATTTATTTATTTATTTATTTCTATTTATATACTGCCCTCCTCCCAAAGGACCCAGGGCGGTGTACAGCCATTTAAAACCACACAATATCAAATTTAAAAGAATTTAAAATTAATTAAACTATTTGGACTGCCAATCCATTAAAAACTCGAAAATTTTAAAACCCTTGGTGACCCCCTAAAACCCTCAGCTATTCCTCCCCCTCGAAGGAACCGACCCAACTAAAAACCCTGGGAGTCAGGCCAGCCCAGCCTGGATAAAAAGATGGGTCTTAAGGGCACGGCGGAAGGCCCAGAGATCAGGTATCATTCGAATCTCCGGACGGAGCTCGTTCCATAGGGTTGGCGCTGCCACAGAAAAGGCTCTACCCCTGGGGGCCGCCAGCCGGCATTGTCTGTCTGACAGCAACTGGACAAGACCCATCCTGTGAGAGTGCACCAGTCTGTGGGAGGTAATAGTCGGCAGCAGGTGCTCCTGCAGATACTCGGACCCTATTCCATAGAATGTGATTAACACCTTGAAGCGCACCCGGAAGGCCATAGGAAGCTAGTGCAGCTTGCGCAGGAGGGGGATCATGTGGGAACATCCCTGGACCCCCATGATCCCCCACGCGGGTGCATTCTGGACTAACTGCAGCTTCCAGATGCGGTTCAAGGGGAGCCCCATGTAGAGAGCATTGTAATAATCCAGCCAGGAGACGACGAGTGCCTGAGTTACTATGCGAAGGGCGTCCCGATCCAGAAAGGGACGCAACTGGCGGACCAGGCGGACCTGGTAAAACGCTCCCCTGGCCACGGCCGTCAAGTGATCTTCCAGTGACAGCCATGCATCCAGGAGAACTCCCAAGTTGCAGACCCTTTCCGCGGGGGCCAATGGCTTGCCCCCGATAGCCAGGGATGGAATCAACTGGCTATGTCGGGGCGCTGGAAGCCACAGCCACTCAGTCTTGGAGGGGTTGAGAATGAGCCTGTTTCTCCCCATCCAGAACCGCACAGCTTTCAGACACTGGGACATCACTTCCACGGCATCGTTGAGGTGGCCTGGGTTGGAGATGTACAGCTGCGTGTCATCAGTGTACAGATAGTACTCCACCCCAAAGTCACAGATGATCTCATCCAGTGGCTTTACATAGATGTTGAACAGGAAGGGAGAGAGGACCGACCCCTGTGGCACCCCACACATCAGGCGCCTCGGGGTCGACCTCTGGCCTCCTGTCAACACCGTATGCAACCGGTCGGAGAGGAAGAAGGAGAACCACCATAGAACGGCGCTTCCCACTCCTAACCCCTCCAACCGGTGCAGCAGGATACCATGGTCGATGGTATCAAAAGCCGCTGAGAGATCTTGCAGGACCAGGATAGAGGAACATCACCTATCCCGGGTGCTCCAGAGATCATCCACCAAAATGCAACCAATGCTGTTTCTGTGCTGTAACCAGGTTGGAAGCCGGACTGGAGCGGATCTAGATAGACATTTTCCTCCAGGTGCCGCAGGAACTGATAAGCCACCACACTCTCAACAACTTTCGCCAAAAAGGGAAGGTTGGAGACCGGACAATAATTCACTAAAGCAGCCGGGTCCAGGAATGATTAGGGAAGAAATTCATAAGACATATACACAGAAATTGAAGGAGTTAAACATGTTTAACTTTTAGAAAAGGCAACTAGGAGATATGGCAGCACTCTTCAAATATCTGAAAGGATAATTAGCAAAAGTGTGTGTATGTTTGTGTGTGTGTGTTTGTGTGTGTGTGTGTGTAATATTTTTTTTTCAGTAAGGAGGCTTATCAATGATTCATCTCTTACATCTCTGGATACTTTCAGAAGGAAGGACTGAATAATAGAACATCTTGGGACCTATCCTTGTAGGTCCTGCAAATATCAGGTCCTGATATGTTCAATATCATTTAATACCCATTTAAAGTTTTAAGGAAGGCTCAAGAACAGGCTGCAACTGGTATGCTTATGACAATCATCTATAGTCCTTTTCTGTAAATTCAGAGTTGGTTGCACATATGCAAATCAACTGTATCTCTGGACTGAATATAATTACAAGCAAGAGGGTAAGAAGATAGTCTTTAGAATTCAGAAAATTTGATTCTTTCAGAGGGACTTACTGCCCTTTGTGTCCTTACTGTTTCTACCTGTGGATCTCTTTTAAACTACATCTTTTTTCCTACTGTGTTATTAGTTAAAATGGTAGCGCAGTAGTTAGAATGCAATATTGCAGGCTAACTCATTGCTCACTGCCAGGAGTTCACTTCTGACTAGCTCAAGATTGACTCAACCTTCCATCCTTCTGATGTCGGTAAAATGAGGACCCAGATTGTTGGGGGCAATACAGTATACTGACTATGCAAACCATTTAGAGAGAATTGTAAAGCACTATGAAGTGGTATATGAGCCTAAGTGCTATTGCTGTTGCTAAACACATAGTTTTAGTGATTATTGGAAATCCTGCATAGCCATGTTGGATTTGATTACACATAATTTGCTAAGTAAATGGTACAAGAATAAATAAGAATCAATACATTTTGTGAAATGTAGTTTTTCTTGCTCATCAAATTCATAGAATCGACATCAGTCAACTTAACATCAGTCTGAAGTTTGCTAAAATCAGCATAATACTCCATATGTATGTGTTATGTACATACCCCTGGGAGAACATATATGTAGATTGACCTTAAATTCATCAAACTGAAATATCTATAAACTTTAACAATGA
>JANHFO010002044.1:93826-106441 GCA_032468095.1 Pareas carinatus
TTATCTGCCTGTAAGCCGCCCTGAGTCCTTCGGGAGAAGGGCGGGGTATAAATAAAATTATTTATTTATTTATTTGTTAAGTAAATCTTGCCCCATTTTACAACTTTTCTTGCCACAGTTGTTAAGTGAATCACTGCAGTTGTTAATTTAGTGATATGGCTGTTAAGTGAATCTTGCTTCCCCATTGACTTTGCTTGTCAGAAGGTTGCAAAAGGGAATCACATGATCCCGGGAACACTGCAACCGTCATAAATATGAGTCCATTGCCAAATATTTGAATTTTGATCACATGACCATGGGGATGCTACGGCGGTTGGGTAAAAAACAGTCAGAAGTCACTTTTTTCATTGCTGTTGTTACCTTGAGTAGTCACTAAACGAACTCTTGAAGGTCAAGAACTACCTATCTCCACAAATTCAGTTTAGCTGTTTATATTATGAAGTCCGAGAGAGTTTCTAGCGATCATTTTGTGGTTTAAGCATGTTTAACGACATTTCTCGAAATGTTTAGCTGTTATAAAATGAGAAAAACAAAAGATATAATAGAGAACAGAGATTCGTTTATGAACCATCTCTGTGTTCTCATAAAAGCCAACCCAGGACTTCACTGCTCTATTTGTTATGTTTTTGTCCTCTTTCTGTTGACTTAACCTAGCGTTTTTGCAGCTTGAATCTTTTTCACACTGTTCTATTTATCATTCTTTAGATTTTCATTAGAAGTGATTTGCAATAGACTTATCCAAAAAGCACCCTGGTTTTCAATAGACCCCTAGCACTGAGGTCAGGCCATGGAAACAAACATGAAAAGGGCATGGGAAAATATGAAATATCAAATCATGTTCGATCTTGAAGTAAGCTATAACAGAATGACAATCGGCTTACAGAACAAGTTATACAGTACATGATTTCCTCAAATGGTATTCTTGCTGGGTTTTTTTTTAAAAAAAACAATTGCTTGTTGTTTGAACAGCCTTGTAGGTACTTTGAAAGAATATTGCATGGTCCAAGATCTTTTCCTACTGCCAATTTGATTAGTAGTATGGGGGGAAATTAAGTTGGATCAGTAGCATTTCTGAAAAGATGTTCATTCACAGGAGGTCTGTGCTGGAAGAAAGAGAACTGCTGAGCTTAGCCTTCTAGGCCCAACTCATGAAATGCATCTAGCCAGCCCTAGAATCAGGTTTCCAGAGCACTGTGGAAGATGATACTGAAGGGAGCCAAGATGGTAGCCACAACCATCGAAATGTCCCTTTTTCACATGTATCTCCCTGATATTTATTAGGAAACATCTAGTTTTCTTGACTCTTTCTCTTTTTCTATTCCATATTTCTATTCCAGATTATGAAATCGCCTCAATTATCACATTTTTTTTAAAAAAATGAATGTACATAGAAATGGACAATCTGTGTGTGTGTGTGTGTGTGTGTGTATTGTATATATGCAAAATGGAAATGAACTATGTGTGTGTGTGTACACACACATATACATACACAGATACTTGTCAACTTACAACCACAACTGAGCCCAAAATTTCTGTTCTCAAGTGAGATATTTGTCAAATGAATTATGCCCCATTTTACAACCTATCTTGCCAAAGTTAGCAAGTGAATCACTGTACTTGTTAAGTGAATCAGGCTTCCCCATTGACTTTGCCTGTTAGAAAGTTGCAAAAGAGGATTGCATGAATTTGGGACACTGTAATTGTCATAAATATAAGTCGGTTGCCAAGCGTCAGAATTTTTATCAGCTGACCATGGAGATGCTACAACGGTTATATGTGTGAAAAACAGTCATGTCACCGTTTTCAGTGCTGTTGTAACTTTGAACAGTTGTAAGTCGAGGAGTGTGTGTGCGTGCGTGCAAAAGGATTGTGTATGATGTCATTTTGATTCATTTTTTTAAAATGAATAAATTATACACATTTCTTAAATCTTTAATGTCCAGTGTTCCAACGTCTTGATATAATTCTCTTGGCTGTTCTCACGCTCTCCTCAAAAACTGTTAAATTCTATATTTTAGAATGTAATCTAAAATAACATTGCCACTGTTAACTCAAAACATGACCAAATCATAGATTCATATAAGACATGACTTAGAATACAGCTCATCTGCCTGGAATCCATATTGTTTAACAGACATTAATACAATTGAATAAGTTCAGAGGTATTTTACGAGAAAAGTACTCCATTCCTCAGGCCGCAATAGAATACCTTATGCCACCAGGCTTGAAATTCTGGACCTAGACAACTTAGAGCTACGCCACCTAAAGTCTGACCTAAGCTTAGTACACAAAATTGACTGTTACAATGTTCTACCTATCAATGATTACTTCAGTTTCAACCACAATAATACACGGGCGAACAACAGATACAAACTCAAAGTGAACCGCTCCAGACTTGATTGCAGAAAATACTAAATGACTTTAGTAACAGAGTGGTCAATTCCTGGAACTCATACCTGACACTGTTACATCCCCAAACCCCCAAATCTTTAGCCTTAAACTAGCTACCGTGGATCTCACTCCGTACCTAAGAGGTCTATAAGGGGGCATGCATAAGCGCACTAGCGTGCCTACCGTCCCTGTCCTATTGTCCCCATTTATTCATACTCATTTATTATTATGCATATGCTTATCCCTGTCTATACCTACATGTTTACATAGTATGTTCCTACTTATACTTGTTTTTCTCATATATGCTTGACTAAATAAATAAATAAACAAAATATAATGAGATGCCTGTCCTCGGTAAGGGATGGCAGGAGGTGGTAAATGCCTTTGAATACATATCCTGAGATCTAAATGAACTGACAATAGACTTTATACCTATTCAATAATATCTCTAATCTTTTCCCAAAACATTGCTTACTCAGCACAAAAGAAATAGGGTTTTTTTCTTTTTTCCTAGCACAGCTAGGAGAGAAGTAAATTGAGAGTTAAGCAGAGAAACCTCACAGTTTGCCAGTTTTTCCAACTTGAGTAATGACTAGCTCAAAGCATTGAAAGGCACAGAAAGCCTGAATTTATGGCATACTTTAGTACTGTTCTAAGTCGACTACTTCTGACACACTTGATGCCTGAAAGTGTTGCATGTCAACACTGGAAAGGACATATAGCTCAATGGTATATGCTTTACCATTTGGGTCGGCTCCAGGTAAGGCTGGAAAGACTCTGATCTGAATCTCTGAGTTTACTAGATTTCCTACAGAAACCTGCTTTGCCAGGGAAGTATTGCTGTGTTGATGAGACCCTGATCTATGGCACCTTACCTTCTTAGACTTCACAAAAGCAATCAGTAGCCTTGAGTAGGCTGGATGAAGGAAAAGGGCAAAATTCAATCTGGGCAAGATTAAGGCACTATTAAATAAAAATAGCCCAGAACTCCTCCAGAAAGATAGTTTGATAAGTAGCCCTTCATTCCCAGCTGTTACCAGTTTTGTGTTTATTTATATGTTTATTTGTTTATATTGAAACATGGACCAGAGGTGACCCTTCCTAAGTCAAACAGTCTTAGCTATCCGTGCTTTGTGTACAGCTTGCAATGAGCTTTACATGGGACCAACTTTGAAAAATGTCTAGAATTTGTCATTGTTGCAAAATGCTACTGCTAGACTGCTGACCACAGCAAGACACAGAAATCATAGGTGTTTCTACTAAATCTATCTACATGGGTACCTACTGTCTACCCAGAGCAATTTTAAAAACTAGTGCTAACTTTGAAAGCCCTAAACAGCTTAGGGTCTGATGATGTGATGGACCTCCCCCACTATAAACATTCATATTTACTCAGAGACGGAGATAAGATCTACTTTGACTGAAGTTCTACTATTATGCTACCGATGGTGTGACTACCTAAGGAATTGCATTTAGCTTCCAGTCTTTCGGAAAACTCTTTCATCAAGCTTTTCATTATTAATTATTTTAGTGTCAGGTTTATTTTTATTGTACGAAGTCTGTTAGGTTTTATACTTTTTTTAAAAAAAATCAGTTTTTGTAATATGCTTTAAATAGAAAGCTGGACATAAGGGAAGGAAAGAACAACTAGGTTGATCAAAGTTTGCCTCACTATAAAGCAGCTTCCTTGTTTCTCCCATTGGGTTCAGTCTGAACCCCTGGAGACAAGAAAAGTCAAACCACTGGTCTTCATAGATCAGCAGGCATTTGACACAGACTCAACTCATGCCCCCCAAAAGGCAGGTTGATGAAAGAAGCCCAACTTTACCAAATACAGAAGGGTAATGGACATCCATGGTTCTTTGTAGTTATCCCTGGAACTCGTTAAGACCACCCCTGGATATTTTTGTTTGCATGTCTGAAAGAAATGTGATCTCAACATGGAACAGGTTTCTCCATTTTCTTAAGACCATAAAAAGAAAAATAAATTGTCAAGAAACTTAAGATGCAAAGTGTAATAAGCTAACTAAGCGTAAGGTTACCTTGCAGGTTATGTTACTCTGTAACGGGAAGACTAAAAATCAGAAGGCTTATGTTAAACTAAATAAATAAAGGGTTCTAGGGAAAGGAGGGAATTAAATGTTATCCCACCCACCATTCAATTCATCCCCCCTCCCTGGCAGTAAGCTGAAAAAACAGTAAATAGAAAGAGAGAGAATTAAATGTGGGCTATGAACACCTTCGTTTAATTTCATATATGGCTTTCTGGAGATTGGCTCTGATAAGGAGAGGAGCCAGCATGAGAGGTTTGATTTCAAAAGTTCTGTATATTTTCTTTTGGGGAAAGAGTTATACGAGGGAAAGGAGCAGAGATGACAACTTATGTGGGATAGCTTAAAATCATACTACAGCAATCATGGGTATTTGTGTACAACAGGAATCATGGGAATTTGTGGTGGAAAACAAATAAGGCACAAAGAAATGGAAGATTTATTAAAAGGAATGGAATGGATTGCACCATGTTATGACTGAAAACATATTAGTAACAACAAGAATCTGAGTTTGTTCCAAGTCAAGAATGCGGCTTCAGTATAATTCAGCTATCGTGTTACATTTTGTTCACAACTGAATGTTTTCTATTAGATATATCCAGAATATAGCCCTATTCGTATAATATGCTAAAATTATGAGCTATTATTATTTGTATTTGAAAGATTCAACAAAAGGAGAGCCCATTTATTCTAAAAGAGGCTGGTTTATTTTTTTAATTCTCATATAGTAGCACCAGGAAATGCATGGAGCAGAACTTTGACCATTGCAGGACTCAAGAAAATAGAGAACTGTCATCTAGTCTCTAATCTTCCCTTTTTATAGGTTAGTGAGAGGGTGGTCAAAGAGTTATTACAGAGGATCTTGGAGTGAGAAGGTTAACTGGACTCATTTCAGCCATAGTGTGCTGGAGTTGGTTGATTAACTGTGGTCAAGCACTTTCAATAGCATTGATCAGAATATCTTCTGGACCACCTGTGGGATTTGGGTGGGTGGGACTGTATCATAGAGTCTCTCCTTTCTATGGGGTTAGTTCCAGCCAGTTCTGCTGAGGGAGAGGTTGTACCTTTGGCCCTCCTCATCCCCTCATTTGTGGGTTGGCTCAAGACTGGATGCTCACCCCTTTTCTTTGACATCTACACTAAATACTGAGTGAGATTATTTGACAGTTTGGGATGAATAATTGATGGCTAATGAGTAATTATTTAGTCACTTCAGATAGTGCCTAATACTCTAGTCACCTTGCATTTGGAATATTACATAGCTCTCTATATGATGCAGTTATAATTGGTTCGTTTCCCTTGCAACCAGTAATATACACCATGTTTCCCCCAAAATAAGACCAGGTCTTATATTACTTTTTGCTCCAAAAGATGCATCACAGCATATTTTCGGGTTAGGCCTTATTTTCAGAAAAATAGAGTACTAAATGTGCTCGTCTCACTGACAGTCTTAACTGGGGCTTATTTTGGGGATAGGGCTGATATTACAAGCATCCCAAAAAATCATGTTGGGGTTTATTTTCCGGTTAGGTCTTATTTTCGGGAAAACGGGATATCAACTTAGAACTGTCCAAGTATTGCGGTCAGTGTCTTGTGTTTAGGTCTGGAAGATAAGTGGGGTCTGGATGGGGCAAAACAGGCCAGGGGCCTTGGTACTGAGAACTGGGATGAAGATAGTTGTGTAACCTGAAGGTTGACTTGGACTCAAGGTGCAAGTGACATCTGAAGCCAAGAGGGTCTTTCCACATCTCCATCTAGTGTGTCAGTGTCACCTGTTCCTACATTGGGAGGCCCTTTAGATGCTGACTAATACTCTAGCCACCTTACATTTGGACTGTTGCATTACTCTCTATATGGAGCACATGTAATTGGTTCACTTCTCCTGAAAGCAGGTTTCTTCTAATTAACATCCAACTCATTTGGCAGCAAAAGGATGAGAAAGTAAACTTGTAAGTGCACATTCCTGGCTGGCATGAAAAAAAGCTAATAGGGAAGGATCTCCCTCTCTTTTCACAACTATTACTTATTCTTTTTTCTTTTCTGTTTTTAAATGAAATGGTGGGTAAACAGAAAAGTGGATAAGCAGAAAACATGAGAAAGGGAAGGTATTTCTTCAAACATTTACCATATTCAGTAAACTAGCTGGCCACTCTCTAAGTCTCTTTTACTTTTGAAAAACCCTAGCAATAGCAATAGCAATAGCTCAGTGAGTAGATTATCCAAATTACTCAAAATGGTCAGGTGATCAATAAATATTCCATTTTAATTACTACATTATCTTCATATCAGTTTTAATCTGTACTATACTCCTCACCAAGAAAAGGCAGGTATGAATCAAATCAATAAATAAAACAGGCACTGCATGGGCGCCAGTCTTTCCAATGCATTCCGAAAAGGAAAAGAAAAGTGTGCACAAATCCTGCTGTCACACACAGCTTTCCCCTTTTGCAAGATTATTTCCTGAACTATTTCCTGATATATTTTTTGGGAATGATTTCTTTGAATTAACCTGCAGACTTTCTCCCCTGAAGGAATGTTCAAAGAAATCATTCAGGAAACCGCTCAGCATTCGTCACAGCACAACTATGCTTACTTAAGTTTAACATGCAAAATAAACATTCAAATATAATAAGCAGATGAATGAATTATTAGATGGATTTCCACAGTGACAAAATATATGTTTGTATGTATGTATGTACATGTGTTTGTGAAGGTTAATTCAAGGAAATCATTCAAAGAATATATACAGTTTCTCCTAAAATAAGACTTAACCGGAAATTAAGCCCTAGCATGGTTTTTAAGGATGTTCATAATATAATCCCTATCCCCAAAATAAGACCCAGTTAAGATTGGCTAAACAGGCGCATTTTGTACCGTATTTCCCCAAAAGAAGACCTAGCCGAAAAATAAGCCCTAATGCATCTTTTGGAGCAATAATTAATATAAGATCCAGTTTTATGTCCAGGAAAAGCCAGTAGTGACTGTGGATATACACAGAGAGAGAGAGTCAAGAGTTATTTTGATCGATATATTGATTAATGTAGAATGTGTGTGTGTGTGTATCTCCATCCAACTTAAACATGTATCCTAGGCGGACAAAGACCTCCTATAAACATATTAGTTTTTTAAAAAAAAGAATTAAAATAGAGAAAAAATAACCAAGGCACTACATTATAAATCCATTAAAGCAGACACAAATATGTAGATAATACCTCAGCCTACAACCATTTGTTTAGCTACATTTGAAATTGCAGCAGCATTGAAAAAAGTGGCTTATGGCTGATTCTAGCACTTATGACTTCACAGTCATGTGATCAAAATCCAGGCAGCTTCCAACTGGTTTGTACTTACAAAGGTTGAGGCATCCCAAGTGATTGCTATTTGCAACCTTCACAGCTGGCTTCCAACCTGCAAAGTCAATGAGGGAAGCTGGATTCACTCAAACACATGATTCACTTAACTGCAGTGATTTGCTTAACAACTGTGCAAAAAAGGTCATAAAATCGAGCATGACTTACATAACAAACACCTTGCTTATCAATGGAGATTCTGGTCTCTATTCCGGACATAAATTGAGGACTACCTGTGCTGTCTATTTTGCCAAATAACTCTTTGAGTTATTTGGAAAAATAATAAAGGCGGAATACAAATACATAAAATAAATAATAGATATGTCTAGAAGCTTATTGATATCACCATTTCTTCCTCAAAATCTGCAGAACTTCTGGCACAAGTATAAAGCATTAAGCAAATGTGGGTATCATGCTAAACTATTTTATGATGGTACCAAGAACTGAGTTCCTGTCAACAAACAGTTTTTGCCACATAATTAAATCCTGCTTACATATTGGAGGATTGGTTAGGATTTCACCATTTTCGGTATACTGCAATTCTTTCACTTTATCAGAGCTGATGGCTCTAAAAATCAGAAGGAAAACTGAGAAGGGATTTCTTATTCTTATCTTTCCAAAGTTTGCAGGGAATATATACAACATCTAGAACAACATGGGTCACCTGAATTTAAGCTCGTCAAAATATGAACTTAAGCAATTTAAAGAGCAGAACTCAGCACAGAATTAGAGATGTGTCTAATAAACATGGGAAAGCAATCTGTTGCTGAGAAATGGGCAGGTTAACTAAGAAGAATTACAATTCCAGGGGGGAAAAGGATTTTCCTTCCTTTGGATTTACTGAGGTTTTGCATTCTTTTGCAAAACCTATATCTATATGAAAATTCTGAGGGAACAAATGAAATCAAAGGGTGGTGTTTGTTACATTTAGTTCATATAACATTCTTAAAAATTTAGGGACAAAGATAGGGAAAAATTCAGAGAAAACAAAAGGAGTCAGATCATTTTTTTCATAGATTGGTAGCCTCATCTAACAATTTACAGTAGCGTCAGAGAAAATCCATCTCTGTTTGCAGACCTCCCGCCTGGTAAATCCCACTTAGAGATTCAGTGGTTTGTGGTGGGCGCTGAGAATGTGTTGAAGCTACTGTTTGTGGACTACTCATGAAATAGTTTTCCATTTGAGATACCAGAGGTGCTCTTACCTTCAGTATTGAATAAGGCTGTGCATTGATTCAAAAGGAAGTATTTTAGAACTGATGTGAATGTAGTACTATTCTGCTACTTATTGATACTGAAAGAGAGAGAGATGGCTGTTTTAATAATTAGTGGAGATATGCTGCTGTAGGTATTAAATCCAGGAGCAGAGATACTGCTCCTCCATGCCTGTCAGCCACTAATCAGGTATTTTTAATATCAGATTATAAATAACCCAATTAATCTATAATCTAAGATATAAGATATATATAAGATAAGATATATATATAATTATAATTGATGTCTTAATAAATTAGTATCAGGTTATCATTAATATATTATTAATCTTGGTCTGATCGTGACCAAAACCTAATTGCCATCTGATATAGAGTGGTAGTTGTTGGTTGAAACTATTTGTTCCAAAATTATTTTTTCAGGCCCTAAGAAAAAATGCAAAATATAAATTACCATTTACAAAATTCCCTCACTCAATCTTTTTCTAAGAGCTTCACTTGAAACAATATGATTTTCCTAGAAGAAAACAGTATCAGTATGCATTTTTAATTTATTTCCAATGCAACAGAAATAACTTACGTGAAGGAGTGACTTCCAAATAACTCTCTGAAAGCTGAACAGAAAGGAATCAAATTTGGTATGATGGGGAAGAAAGTTTGAGTTTTATAGAAAAAAAAACATTCCAGGAAAATGCCCAAAATGGCTGCATAATTCTGGGAGTTGAAGTCCACAAGTCTTAAAGTTGCCAATGTAGGACACTCCTGATGTAGTACAAAGTATAAACAGATTTCTACATCCAGGAAGTCCTTGCCTATGGATCACTATTGCTCCCAAAATTTCTGTTGCTAATTGAGACATTTGTTAAGGGAGTTTTGCCCCATTTTACAACCTTTCTTGCTGCTATGTGAATCACAGTGGTTGTTGAGTTAGTATAACGGTTGTTAAGTGCATCTGGTTACCCCATTGACTTTGCTTGCCAGAAGGTTGCAAAGGGTAATCAAATGACCTTGGGACACTGCAACTGGCATGAATATGAACCATTTGCCAAATGTCCAAATTTTGATCATGTCATCATGGGGATACTGCAACAGTCATAAGTGTGAAAAATGGTCATAAGTCACTTTTTTCAGTGATGTTGTAACTTTGAACGGTCACTAAATGAACTGTAAATCAAGGAATACCTGTACTTTCCAGTATACACAAGTTCAACATAAGAAGAAAACAGAAATACACACAAAAACGTGTATTACTTTGTTAGACAGAGGAATTAAAAACAGACACCTCCACTGGCCATCCTCCTAAATAAGCTGGGAAGAATTCAAGAAACCATATACGGATTTGTTTAAGCTTCAATATGAGATTGGCAGACGTATAAATTGGACACATACTCTTCTATACCTAGATAGTGAACTCACCCTATTAACAGTTCACATTACCCCAAAAACAATATACCTTTAAAATTAATATGAGAAGGATGGAAAAAGGGCTATTTCCATGCCTATCTTCAATATATACAAACCGTAATAGAAATGTATCAAATTGCTTTCCCCAGTGGAAAAACTGAAAAAGTGATATGAAATTTGCAGCTCTGCTCTGCAACGCACAGAATCATTGCAAGGTAGTCTGATATTCCCATTATACCTTAATCAGCTAATTATTTTTAGGAACCAACATGGCGGAGGGAGAAAGTCTACAATTTTGCTATGTGGCCTGTTAAATAATATGGCCCCTCAATCAATCTGCATGAGAGGACGAATAACAAGAGAGTGAAGGGAAGGGAAGCCGTATAAAGGGAGTAGCAGCAGTAGCAAAAGAGACTCCAGTTTATCATCTAACACTCTCCGTCATCTATAGAGAACAAACAAAAGCCTAATTAGAAGCAGAAGATAAACAATCTGGCTCCTGAACTTGAGAGCAGGCACAAGCAAACATTGAAAGTTTTTAACTCTTCAAAACCATTCAGTGGGAATTTAAATAATAAGTTGTTATGTTTGTTCTGCAGAACTGCAAAAGAATCTCTGGATTTTGTTCTATAGCTCTGAGAACAAAAAATGATAATAATTGCTGGATACTTAACAAACTGTTGTGCATTCCTCTTCTGTGCCAGATTTTCAATGTACCAAATGCCTTTCTACATTGTTGAATCTCCTTAATATGAAATAGAAATAGATTTATTTTTCCCATTCAGTGATGCCAGTAAATCAAGCTTTCTTTAAAGCTTCATCCTTCACTGAAAAAGAACAAAACTGAAGATAATCACTAATTCTGGTTGCATTAGTAATGAAATAGCTATCAGAATAATAAAATTGCATGGACTGTAGGCTTGCATTGCCTACCTGACTACAGTGTCATTTTGACCAGAGGTCCCCTGGCTTATCAAACCTAACATAGGACAGATATTTACCCAGGTCCAAGAAGCTGTAAATCACGGGTATCCAACTTGGCAACTTCAAGACTTGTGGACTTGCAAATCTCAGGATTCCCCAGCTAGTACAGCTGGCTGAGGAATTCTGGGAGTTGAAATCCACAAGTCTTAAAGTTGCCAAGGTTGGACTTCCCTGCTATAAATGGGTCATCAAGAGCAAAGTTCCACATTCTTTAAAAGAAATTACAATTATAATCATGTTATAACATGCATTTTGTATAAATATATTCTCCAGATGCAACATAGCTAACTTCTAGAATTGACCTTCACTTAGTAGAAATCATATTTAAAATAGGGTGTTCAATTTTATACATTAGCATTTCAAAATATGCTGCAATGGAATATAAAGCCCTTCCAATTTTCTTGATGTAATTAAAAAATCAGACCAAACAGAAATGTTCCAAAAATCCAAGATGACAATAAATAATAATGGCTTTCCATTTCTTATAAGCAAATATATTGTGACATAGTATTCCTTTGTGTGTATTTTATTTTTTATTTTTACTGCATTTAATAGTTTTGTAGTATTGTACTTCATATGTTAAGGTTTCCAACATTACAAAGAATCTACATCATAAGGTTTCAATACTCTTTTAAACTGATTACAATCCATAGACTTCAAGCAGCATGACGCTATAATGGAGAGAGTTGATTTCACTTGCACACCCTTTTCTTAGATTGTCTCTATCCTGAGTCAAAGAAATTTTTCTCTTGGGAGAGGAGATGATGATATATCCTCCATGTTAGTCATGGTCATTTGTGGTTATCTTCTAATGTAGTCTACAATACACTGAGGACACAGGAAATGTGTACAGAAAGAAAGCACAGTTCACATAGAAGTGAATGTTCCATCATTAACCTCGATGAAGTTGACTGGTTCATAGACTTAAGTTTTATTCTGTATTTATAAACTCAGAGGCTTTGCAATAATATCTTGCATTACCGATTCATTCCAAAATACATTTGCGTCATAATGGTAGTTGTTCTCAAGAGAGCAAGTCCAAGTCAATGAGCACTTTTCTTCAAAAACTGCATTTATCTCTAAAACTAAGAGTTGTAATTGTAATTGTAATTTTTTGTAATTTTATTTATACCCCGCCCTTCTCCCAAAGGACTCAGGGCGGCTTACAGGCAGATAAAAACAAAGAACAATATAACCTTAAAAATACATAAAATTATTAAATAG